>JAUPMG010000014.1:23831106-23844467 GCA_031762675.1 Pachysandra terminalis
GAAGAGAAAAAGAAGAGAATGCAGAAAAAGAAGAAAAAAATGGTCAAGGTGGGTATATTAAATTTGATAAATTAAAAAAAAAAAAAAAAATTGATAGTTTAACATTTTAGCGTTTACAGTTAAATCCACGTGGCAATAATCCAACAGTGCTGTATGGATTGATGCAAGTCTTAAGCCGTAGAAGATGCGGAGCCCAATTGCGGCCTCTATCAGGGACCGTCCGAAGAACGACTATCACTCCCCGATACGTATTCTTTATTTTTGGCAAGGACGCTACACGTTTCTCTTGTCAGTAAAGACCCGACACGTTTCTCTGCTTCCAGAGATTTCTCCTCTTCATGATTCACCTCCTCACCGTTATAAAAATTCTCATGGATCTCTCGCTCTCTATCTATCTTTGATTCTCTGAAAATTTTCGAATCAAGAAGAAAGATAAATGGATTTGAGGATGATAGGCATGGACCCGCAACTCATCTCGACTATCCAGGAGATGCTGGAGGTGGAAGTCTCCGAGGAGACAGAGAAGCCATACCAGGCTCCTAGACGGGCTTACGTTCGTGACGCCAAGGCAATGGCTGCAACTCCGGCCGACGTGAAAGAATACCCGGATTCCTTCCTCTATGTCGTCGACATGCCGGGGGTAAATCCCGGAGAGATCAAGGTTCAAGTTGAGGAAGGGAACGTTCTCACCGTCACCGGCGAGCGCAGGAGGGAGAAGGAGAAAGATGGGGCGAAGTACGTGAAGATGGAGCGAAGGGTTGGAAAGTTTGAGGACGTTCGTTCTCCCGAATAATGTAAACACTGGAAAGATCTCCGCTGTTTATCAAGACGGCGTGCTTATTATCACTGTCGAGAAGCTGCGTCCACCGGAGCCTAAGAAGCTTTTGACGATTGACGTCAAGATTGCTCAAGAGACAAAAGCGTCCATGGATTTACAGGTTCTCTTCATGTGGATTAAAATAGTTCTGGCAAGAAGATGACAAACCTTTGTGAAAATAACTTTCGTGTAGACTTGTGCGGATCGGTCCGTGGTCCGTTCAGTCTTAAATAACTTTTTACTATATTTTTTATTGAGGATTGGGTCTCTCTTAGCATAAAATCGGGTTATCACTTTTCCTTTATTAAATATGAAATTTTGAGAAAATTACTTATTTGTCCTACTCTACACAGTTTATTGCCAAATAGTGAGATCCAAATTATTCATCTCTCAAATATTTAAAGGTAAAAGTATTTATTTTTTGGTCGTCCTTATATAACAGAGGACTTATCGGGTATGGTACAATTTATATTTTAAGGCAAAAGTATATATTTTTTGGTAAGTAAAGGACTTATTATCGGGTATGGTATACAGTATTTGTTTTTTTGAAAAAGGAAGATGCAAATAATGATATTGTCCTCTCTCTCTCTCTCTCTCTCTCTCTCTACCCTAGTCTAAGCACTCTCTCTTTCTCTCTTTCTTTCTCTCCACCGTACCACCACAACCAGCTTACCACCACTTATTGTGCATGGCGTGTATCATTTATTGTGTATGCCTTGCATACTTGGAGTCTGTTTGCAATAGCTTTTAAAAATTATTTTTTAACTTTTAAAAATCAAATAATAAAGAAAAATTAGTTTAGCAACATAAGAAGTTAAAAAAATAAATTATCACAAGTTGAAGTCATTTTCTTTTAGCTTCATTTCTCTTCCGACCAAAGTTTAAAGGATCAGTCCGATCCAGTACTAAGCCATGATACTATAATTGTATCGTGAGGTTTTGGACTGGACCGGTACAACCGATATTGGTCTGGACCAATTGATACCACCGGTTTAGTAACTGGTACAACCAGTACAATCAATCCAACGTTTTTTTTTTTTTTTTTTAATTTACAAAATAACAGCTACAAGTACAACCAATGCAATCTGTCCAACGTGTTTTTGTTTTGTTTTGTTTTTTTTAATTTATAAATTGGACGGTCCAAATAGATATCGATCTAGACTAATCCAGTATCGACCAATCTTGATCGATACCGCCAAGACGATATGCTGGATCTGATCTGTACTGAGATTGCCCAAGACCGGTCCGATCTGAAGCCACAATACAATAATTGTATCATGCGATTTTGGACCAGACTAGTACAACCGATAGAATCAGTCCGATGTTTTTTGTTTTTCTTTTAGATTATAAATTGGACAGCCCAAACCGATTTCAATCTGGGCCGATCTAGTACCAACATGCTTTTTGATTATAAAAGTAAAAAAATAGATAATAAAATCTACTTCTAAACAAGATCTAGTACCAACATGCTTTTTGATTATAAAAGTAAAAAAATAGATAATAAAATCTACTTCTAAACAATATTTTTTAACTTTTGAAAAGTTGTTTTTCAAAAGTTGAATCAAACAAGTCCTTGGTGTGCAACCCTAGCACCACCAACACCATCCCACACCACCAACTATATTATGCATGTCTTGCACACTTAGTGTGCAAGAATGCACTACTAAGTGTACATGTCTTACACCATCTATTATGCATGTCTTGCACACTTGGTGTGTAACCTTTGCACCACCACCATCTCACACTACCAACTATACTGTACATGTCTTGCACCACTTATTGTGCATGTCTTGCACACTTAGTGTGCAAGGATGCACCACCTATTGTGCATGCCTTGCACACTTGGTGTGCAACCCTTGCACCACCACCCCCACAACTACCACCGCCCACCTAGCTTCACCACCACCACCACACACCACCAACTATATTGTATATGCCTTGCACACTTGCACACTAAGTGTACAAGGATGCACTACTAAATATGCAAGGATGCATCACCTATTCCGCATGCCTTTCACATTTAGTAGAAAAGTTGATAGTCTTTCGATAATAATATACATCACCTATTCCGCATGCCTTGCACATTTGGTAGAAAAGTTATTCTGTCTTTCGATAATAATATACCGATGAGATGTGGTTCATAGTAATTAATTAAGGTCTGCCATCAACAATACATAAACACAAGTAAAAAGTCATTCAACTAATAATCTAAAACCAACTTGATTAGGTTTCTACGCACTTTTAACTAAACATAATCTTAATCCAACTACCTCAACTCTACTCCAAACCGATTTCTTTGAAGGTCAACCCAAACCCAACCCAACCCGATTTGAAACCAGAACAATGAAACCCAAACATCAAACCGATTTATTTTGAAAGCCCTAAACCCAACCTAAACTACAATTCCGGGTTGGTTTGGGTCAAGATAATCCGGGCTGATACGCACAATCACAACCCAACACATTCAACTACAACAAAACATGTTGCTATTAAACACTATTATCAAACCATAAACATGAGGCTAGCTAGATTAGTTATTAAACCATAAACACTAATAAATATATATATATATATATATATATATATTATTAACCAGGTTAATCCGGTTTAGGTTTTGGGTTGAGGCGGGTTACCCAAATCCTTAACCCAAAACCGAACCGTTGGGTTAGCTTTTTTCAACCCAAAATCAACCAAAGTGATATAAAAGCAGACCCAGACCGACCCAAAGTCGTATTAGGTCGGTCCAACCCAAGTTGCACCCCTACTCAAAACTGCTCAAGGTTTCGGTCTGAACAAGCTCTCAATATATAGTTTGGTTTCCTTTTTATTTTTTTAGTGTACTCCATTTGTTGTAACAATTGATGGTGGCTTCGACCATAAATCCTTTCTCCATTGTACCAAAAGAAGCTTGCAATGCCAATCGATAACAGTAATAACCAGTTTTGCTCATGGAAGAGGAAGAACATGATATGTTGCCAAACTAAGCATAAGCAAAGCAACCATGGAAAAGCTGTTATGGATGCAAGAACCTTAGTTGCATCACCAGATGGGAACAAACATCTGTTTCCCGTAAGGCTTGTTTGTTTCACTAACAAATTTCTGGGAAAAAAAACAGTTATATTTTAGAATAATTTTTTTTTTCATCGAATATTTTGAAAAATAATTAATTTTTAGGGTGTGTTTGGCGTTGTTTCTTGGAAGGAGAAGCGATTCCTTTAAAAGTGATTCTTATGAAGTGCTTCAAAAGAAATGCTTTAAAGGAATAAAAGATGTTTGATAAACACCAATTGAAAATGCGCTTCCAAGTTAGATTTGTGAAAAGCTTGTGTAGAGTAGGAAATCTATATTCACCAGGAGTTTTGTTCATGAAGACAACATAGGTAAAATAGGTATTTTAAAAGTTTTAAAGGGACATATGAGACAATAAGACATTTCATTCTTAAAGATAACATGGGTAAAATAGGTATTTTAAAAGTTTTAAAGGGGCATATACGACCATAAGACATATTTCATTAAAACCTCAAACTAATTCCACAAATGTGATTTCAAAAGCAAGAAATAGTAGTTTCAAAAATGATTCTTGTGGAATCGTTTTTCACTTGAGTTTATTAAATGCTTATTTATATATATGAAGCGCTTTTGGACTTGAGAATCACTTCTAGGGCCTGAAAAAGCAATGCCAAACACGCCATTCGTGGGTAAAATGACGGAAAACAACTTCCAAAATTATTTTCTTTGATTTCCAGGTTTTCTGGTGAAACAATCATACCATTGGTTGAGTTCAATGAGATTTTTTTTTTTTTTGTTAGTCAAGTTTAACGAGCATAACGAAGATCAAACAATGCACACAGATATACGTGGTTTGACAAAGCCTACATCCACGCAAGAAAAATTTTCTACTATGTCAAAAACGAAAAACGAATTAAGGTTACAATATGAACCATCCACCATCTCTCAACACATCTCATCACTGGTTGACTTGTTGTGAGAGAACTTCATATTTGTATTGTCATGACAGTATTTTTTTCTTGTCTTACGTTCACATGAGGGAGTCCATTTTAAATATAGTTGATACATCTCACTATATGTGTATAAATGTTTTAGAATTGTTTGAACCAAGACCAGACTCTATACCTTAAAACTTTGGGTTGACCCAAACTAACGAATTTTTTTATCTGCTGAAAACTAACTCAACAACCAGTTGACTTTAGAACTCGTAAAATTCATCTGAGTCAACTCGGTACCTAACACATTGAGAAGTACTAAAGCCATTTTTCAATCTATAGTAGTGAACAAGTAAGAAGAAATGTTCACAACATCATGTATTTTGGACTTATTTTTTTCTTTTTCAAGAACTTCCATCCTTGTTCACCTTTGAGATCCCCTACATGTCAATGTGAACACTACTTGGTCCATTTTGGGTTAGGCTGATGTCAATCTAGAACCTGATCGATCCTAAATCTGACTTGTTTGGGTTCAGGTTGAGTTAGTTTACATGAGCTTCAATTAGAACAAGGCCGACCCTGGTCAGATAGAAAAAATTTCAAGCCAAAACCAAAACAGACTAGGAAGAATCAAACCCGAATCGATCCAAAGGGTGGGTTGGGTCAGCTGCATTGCATCATCCCTTGCAGATATTATTCATGTTAGGAATTAGAAGTTAATGCATGGATTTTGAGAATGGAAGGATCAAATAGCAAAACAAGAAATACCATCACAATCCATTTGATAGAACTTAAGAACTACTGTTTGCAATCTGGAAATTGTCAAAGCTAGTCAGTTCATTTTTCCCTGATTTTAACAGCAGCTAAAGGAGAAGCATTAAGACATGATATCACTGAAGAAGCCAAAATATAAAGCAAATTAATGGCAAAATTTAAGTATTCTACAAGACAACAAATGAAAGTGTGTTTATTGTATATTACCTAAACTGCAGTTACAGATTTCATTATGTTTTGTTTAATTCCATGTTGTCCATGCAATTGCACATTGGTAAATTCTTTTTGTAAATCAAATGCATGGGATTTACTGGGAAGGTAATTTCCATGGATTGTTGGTTCTTACAGAGAGCAAGATACATTGATCATAGATCCTTCTGTAAAATAAGAAATACAATATTTATATTAAATAACACATGCTTTAAGCTCGATCAAGATTCCCAACTGATGAGCTTCATTATTGAACGAACTCCATGTTAGACATAGTACTTTACAATATTTATATTAAATAACACACGCTTTAATCTCAATCAAGATTCCCAACTGATGAGCTTCATTATTGAGCAAACTCCATGTTAGACATAGTACTTTTTCTTCTCTTATGTTCACACAAGGGAATCCTTTTTCTCATATACACACACACACTCTATATATATGTGTGTGTGTGTGTCATGTGTACATATGTTTTATATTTCTATAAATTAAGACCAGAGTTGACCCAATTTAAAATTTCATAAGTCAACTCAAAACTTGTTTCAGTTGGCTGTATAGTTTAGAACTATATTTTGGTCCCCAAATAACAAATATGGTCTGCAGAAATCTGACTCAACTACTGAGTTGACTCTAAAACTGGGGCAATTCATCTGAGCTGAGTTAAACTCGGTATCTATTGAGAATTGATTTTAGTCTATAGTAATGTACAAGAAAGGAAAATGTTAAAAAAAAAAATTATTTTGGACTCTTTTTTCTTTTTGACGTAAAGAACTCCTTCCATTCTTATTCATTATTAGATAATGATCTCACAAATTTAAGTTACAGCCATTATAAGACAGTTTCTACAAGCCAGTTTGTGTAAATCTTCCTAGAATGAAATCAATACAAAATATAGACCTTTAACTAATATGATACTGGCTTTGGAGTAACCATGAGTTGACTCGCGAGTAATCACTCAATAGAAAGATTGCATAAGTTCAAGTTTTCTGGTCTTTAACAACCGCATAACACAAACTTTATTACCTAATCTTTTTTTTTTTAAATCTGTAAATAATTAAATAGAGGAATCAATTATGTATGAAGTATATGTGAGAACTTTCTTAAAAAACATAACTTAAGCACATAAACTGCTATAAAAGGACACCATAATCTAAACTCTAAAGCCATGCATACATTTGTAATTGTGCAATAATACATAATTTGAATCAAAGAGTTCTCTTTCCAACAATCTCCACACCTTTTCTTCTCATTATTCTCATTTCTTTTTTAGAGAAAACAGAATTCAGATCACCTCTCCTTCCCCCCCTCGACAGCACAATCCAACTCATCTTTTTGCTTTTTCTTTCTTTTTCTTTTTCTTTCTATTGTTCAGACTGATTTTTATTTTAGTAGATATCCACCATTTGTTGTAACAATGGTGGCAGCTTTGACAGTAAATCCCTTCTCCACTGCAGCCAAAAAGCTCGCAATGCCAATCGATAAGAGTAACCAGTTTCTCACATGGAAGAGGAAGAAGAACAAGATATGTTGCCAAAACAAAAGCAATATGATTGGGAAGTTGATAAGTAACCATGGAAAAGCTGTTATGAATCCAGGAACTGTAGTTGCACCACCAAGTGGGAACAAACATATATTTCCTCAAGATGAAACAACCAAACCATCGGTTGAGTACACTGAGGGTATTGGGATTGTCAAATTTCTCAAAGGAAAGAACCTTCTCATCACCGGTTCAACTTGTAGCTAAAGGTTGTTTGTTTATCTCTCACAAGCGCACACACATACACACACAAAAAGATACAATCATATATATATATTTATATGTGCGGATGTCAGTATGTAGTGGGTTAAAGATTACTAGTTTCTGTTATGGTTTTACAGTTCTTGTTGAGAAGATTTTAAGGACAGTTCCCGATGTGGGTAAGATTTTTCTCTTGATAAATGCCAATAACAAGGAAGCTGCAATGGAAAGAGTGGAAAAAGAAGTAAGTTCCATAAAGAACTCATACTCTTTCTCAAGTAGTTTTTGATTTTTATATTTATGATCTTGTTTACATTTGTAATTTTATTATCTTGTATAGATCATGGATACAAAACTTTTCAAGTGCCTGAAACAAACCCATGGGAAATTGTATCAAGCTTTCATGATGAGCAAGATGGTTCCGGTGGTCGGCAACCTCCTCGAGTCTAATCTTGGAATTGAAGCAGATTTAGTCAATGAGTTAGCAGGCCAAGTCGACGTGATCATAAACTCAGCAGCCAATACCACCTTTGATGAAAGGTTCCAACCCTTGAGTGTTCGTGTGATCTCTGATAAATTCTATGATATGAATAAAATTTAACTTGATTTCTTCAAAAACAATTCGGGTATGATGTTTCCATTGATATAAACACATTAGGACCTTGTCGGATTTTGAGTTTCGCAAAGAGGTGTATGAATCTTAAGCTCTATGTGCACATATCAACTGGTGAGTAATAAACACTTCTCTGAACAAAACCAACAAGTTGTTTTTGCCATTTCAGGAACAAGTAGATAAGATATTTCCTATTTTGTAGCGTACATTAGTGGGACAAAAGAATAAACAATGAAGGAGAAACTCTTCTCCATAGAAGACAAAGAGAAATCCTTCCCTTTATTGGATCCGGAAGCTGAAATTATGTTGGCTTTGGACTCGACGGAGGCTTTTCAAGACAACGAAGTGACTCAAAAAATGAAACAATTAGGCTTGGAGAGGTACTGACCTTTCCACTTTGTCCATTTACATCTGTATCTATCAGTTGGGAATTTAACCCCAATAAGCACTAGTGTCTAAAATGGATCTGCTGTTTGACAGAGCAAGAATCCACGGATGGCAAAACACCTACGAATTCTCAAAGGTAATGGGTGAAATGCAGATAAACAAAATGAGAGGCAATATACCTGTAGTCATTGTCCGCCCAAGCATCATTGAGAGCTCCTATGGAGATCCAATCCCAGGATGGATAGAAGGAAATAGGTATCTATACTCAATTCATGTTCCCTTTTAGTCATAATGTAGTTATTTTGGCTGACAATGTAAATATTTGTATGCAAGTTCTCAATCTTCTAACCATTATTCTTATATTGTTCAACATTTTGGGGCAGTTTCAGGATGTTAGATCCTTTGATATCATTCTATGGAAAAGGCTTGCTCACAGGTTTCCTAGCAGACCCGGAAAAAGTCATTGATGTTGTAAGTAATAGTAGTAGTAATTGTGGTAGTATAATAGTAAAAGAATTTGGTGTTTTAGAACTTGGAGTGAATAGCCTCTAATAAGAAGGTTTCATACTCCAGATTGGAATCAGAAATTGACTTGAAATTAGGGGAAGTTTGTTCATTAGATTCAAATATTAAATTAACCACTTGGCTAGAGCCTTGGGTGAGTTACCGAGTCAATGCCAAGTTGAATCCTGAATTTACAATCACTTGGCAAGTTTTGAAACAGAAACACCGGTACTAGCAGATAAATGGAAACTAAATTTTCTCATCCACCCACCCACCATGTGTGCATTCATATCATGCCATGTTTGGATGCAGGTGCCGGTTGACATGGTTGTTAACGGAACTTTGGCAGCCATGGCAAAGCATGCGGTGATTGGGAAACCAGAACTCAACATCTACCACATCACTTCATCTGTTGTAAACCCGTTAGTTCACCAATTTCTGTTCAGCCTTTTCTATGAACATTTCAAATCCACCCCTTACATGGACCCCGAAGGGAATCCAATCCGGGTTTCGAGATTGAAGCTGCTTACCTCCAAAGACGAGTTCATCTCTCACATCTCCACAGAAGCGTCTCAACCTAGTGAACTAGCAGCTGTGGCAACTGCAAATTAGAAGCTATCTCGAAGACTCCAAACAATACGCAGAAAATCGATGGCGAAACTGAAGAATATAGCCAACATATACCAGCCCTACTTTTTCTATGGATGAAGGTAAGAGAAGTTCTTGGTCACCAAATTATTCAAATGACCAATGGAAGCATGGTATTCCATGATGCCTCCAATCGGAGAGCAACATGTGGAGCATCACAAACAAGGCAACCATTGACACCAGTTTCCATTTTTCTTTACACGTAATTGTGCTGTTTATGTTCATTTTTATTATTGAATGGATATTTTTACTGACTCAGAAACAAATGAACACTGTTAGGTTCGATAACACCAATGCTCAGAAACTGATGGAGGAGATGTCAGAAGAAGAGAAGTAAAGCTTTGGATTTGATTTAAGGACTATAGACTGGACTGATTACATCACAAACATTTATATTCCGGGACTGCAAACACATGTCATGAAGCAAAAATAGGTGCTTTAATAAGTGTCGATAGCCTTATCTGCACAAGCCCAGTTGTTATGGTTAACAATATAATGTAATAACTTGTTATGCTGTCTCTTACAGCTTTACCGTATTCCAGTTCTTCTTATAATAATATTAATTATGTTTTGCCATAGAGCATTGAGGCTTCCTCCCAGAAAAGATACAAAAGATTTTAAATTTAAATGTAAAAGTAATTGACAATACTAACAATTTTCTCTGTTGTCTTATTGAGAGGTGGAAAATAAGGTGCCACTGCACCAAAAGTGTTGCTACTTAGCATCCCTCTAAAATAAACTGTCTTTAATTCCAAACTTAAAAATGGATAAATGACACAAATATCTGGTACTAGATGTTAGATCAAAAGGACAAACAGACTTCCTTGTATGCATTTATGCAAGGTGAGACCAATTTAAAAAAAGAATAGAATGAGCCTATTATCCTCCATTGCACAGAAGACAAGAAGAAGGTTATTGTACACCCAACTTTCAAGCATAACTAGGTAGCAGGCTTGTATAATTACTCTACCATCTTTCTGTATTCTGCACAACAGAACAGAAAGAGAAGAAAAGCATTAGATATTTTTCATCACACACACAAAAAGATTTTTCTGTTAGTTGCTTTGGGGATTGGTGATAGATAAGATCAAATCTAGTATTTCCTATAATTTGAAAGACAATAGTTTGTTTAAGTTTATTTTGGGCTACGTCCAAAATAGGGTCTTGCACTGCCTAAGATTTAAGGAAAGAACAGGGCTAAATAGAGACGAGAAAAGATGAAGTCTCCAGGAAAAAAGAGGGTGTTTTATGGGAGTGGTTCTTCTCCTCCACTCCCATGCACTCTGCAACTATTCAAAATGTCTCAAGAGCCCAAGGTTTATTTGGTGGTGTTGTCACAGTGCCAGTCTAAGTTATGACAACAAGATTGTGGTGCTTTAACAACAGTGGGTTTTGGGTTGAGCTGTGAGACGTTTCATGGGTTTCGACGGGACTCGATAAATTAACGTCAGGCTATTGGAATGTATGTTTTTCCCATTTACTTTTATAATCTTATATTTGATGGTGGGTGCTTATTATTTCAAGATTGTCGATAGATATAGCTCCCTGCAGTGAAACACGTATTTCCTTGTGTCATGGTTGTGGCTGTTCTCGGATTATTCCTCCCTCTACTTGGACCGGATGGAAAACTTCAAGCCCGTATGAAACCTCTTGGCCTTGTGGCTCTTAGTAGCTACAATGTAAAGGGAAAACCTAACCAACTCCGTGAAGCGGGCCTCATATGCCCCCACCTTCATGGATCCCTGTTCCATATACATAAACTCAGTGACTCTCGTCCTGGTAGTTCTTTGGGAAGAAATTCTCGAAGAAGAGCTCCTGGAATCGCTCCCGAGTCATCTGCTCATCTCCCTGCTCTTTAGACTTGAACTTCCACCAGTGATGGGCCTCGTCCTCTAGCATGAAGGTCGCTAGACGGACCTTTTGATCAGCGAGGCAATCCATGGCCTCAAACGTCTTATCCAACATGTTGATCCACTTCAAAAACTTGGAAGGATCTGTTGTGTCCTTGAATTGCAACGGAGTTAACCTCTTGAACTGGTCCAGCCATCTCCCTAGCTGAGTCACAAGCGGGTTAGCCTAAGCCTTCAATCACATAGCCCTCTCCTAACGTAGGGAGACAACCATGTCCATTAAGATCTTGTGGACATCCTTGAACTGATTTACCCTAGCAGTTGCACTTGCATCACTATTGCTAGCATGGATTGTTGCATCCCTGAGCCCACATCCAACCATCACAAAACAATAAGCACATCACAAAACACATAATTCTTCAAACGGAACAGAGATAGAATTAGACCGAGTACCAAAATGCCTTTCTGGCCCATGGTTCTTCTCTTCTTCTCTCTCCACACATTGCTTTCTTCAAACAGAACAGAGAAAGAATCAAACCGATTACCAAAATGCCTTTCTGGATATTTTCCGAATGTCCTAGCTATGAATCAATGAAACAACTTTCTTAAATTCATGGATCAAATTCAATTCAATGCGATCTTTTCGATTCAGTGGGATCTTTCACTCACATTCTTTTCCACCAAGAACTGATTGACAGTTACGATTCCGGTTTCATGCAGGTAAGTTGCAGCCTGCAATCCAAACTGAGGACAACTTTTCGAGCCGTCTTATTGAGTATAATGAGAGCATCCCTGAGCAATCAATTTTTTTTTATTAGAGGTGAGTTTTCAAGAAAGTGATCAAGTTTTAGCAAGAGTTGCTCTATAAAACTTCTTTTTTGCCATTGGACTTCCTAGTCATATTTGTAGTAGCACTCATAATGATCAACTTTATGAAGATCCCATTGGATTCCAAAAGCTCATAGCATTAGTCTTCATAAACCCCAATTTATTGCTTCCTCTCTGGCCTCTGATTCTCCTCCTCTCTCTAACCTGAAACAATAGTCTCATCTCTTCTTCTCTCATACTCCTCATCTTCCTCCTCCCCCTCTTCTTCTTCTTTCTAAATTTGAGGCTATGTTTGAAGAACATTAAAGTGAACTAACCGATTCGTGACTGACGATAAATATTTGTGCTCTTTGAAATTAAATTCAAGTACTGATGCTGCATGTACCCCACCTTAATGAATCTTGTGACTTAGGGTGTATGATACTACCAAATATGGCTAGAACTAAAGTAAGTATAAAGGCAGTTGAGCTTTGAAGTAATTTCAATTTAGGTACTAGAGTAAAAGGTATTCCTACAGTATGTTTTCATAGAGAAAGTCTATATGGGTGTATCACCAAGGTGAAAATGATGATCTGACAAGGGACAACTGATTTTATTATCGAGGAGATTGTGGGGTTTGATGATAGATAAAATCACCATCCTTAGCCTTCCCTCGGTTTGAAGGGCAATGGTCCTTTAAGAAGGGGATTTTAGGATATGTCCAAAGAAGGGTTTCATGTTGCCATATGTAGAGTTCAAGAGAAGGGGGAAGAATTAGTCTAATTCAAGGAAGATGGGCTCCCATGAGAGTGGTTCATCTCCCTTACATGCTCTCCAAATGTAACAATCCTTGATGAAATCTGATGAGTCCAAGTTTAATGGGACGATGTTATCGTGGTACCATTCTGGGTTATTGTAACGGCCCACCCCACCTGACACAATATTGTCCGCTTTTGGCTCACCCGAATCAGACTTCCCAAGGGGCCACTCATCCTGGTACTACTCCCGCCCAAGCACGCTTAACTGCGGAGTTCTGATTGGGTTCACAGCCATCACGACTTTAAAA
>JAUPMG010000014.1:23844567-23868524 GCA_031762675.1 Pachysandra terminalis
GGACTTAGAACCATGGGTTAGCGCTCGGATCTAAGATGGGACGACCGGACGTTCCTAGACCACAGGGTCTGAAGTATGCATGTGAAGATTGAGGGGCACTTAACAGGTTACATTAATAAAGGCATTAAATCATCATCATATTGCATTCTTTGTTTTTAGCATACATTAGATCATTTGTTTGAAATCATTGCATCATAATCATATCATATCATTTAACAACTGTGATTGTGGTTGTCCATGTTTAGATGGTTATCTATATATGTTGTTCACCTCATGTTGGATTCTACTTATATGGGCATTCCAAGCTCACTGCAACGTTTCATGTTGCAGGTTGTATCTGAGACGAAAGATCGTGGTTCGTGATTAAAGGATTTATGTTTAGTTCTTTATTCTTAATTCTGTTAGATTTTTATGATTGAGAGATAGTCCAATTGTTTAGTAGACTTTGATGTTAGGGCTCTTCTGAAGCCAGAAATTTAAGTTGTATTTCATTTCAATACTTTATTATTTTTCCGCTACTCTGTGAATGTAATAATATCAGCTTTTATTACATTGTGATTTGGTTTGTGATGATCGATCCGCGGTTCAGAAATGAATCCCGAAGGTTGCGTCTCGAGATTCGTGCTATTCCCACCTAGGGATTTGAAGCACGGGTTTGGGGCGTGACAGGACCTGCCGGAGGCTTTTGTAAATTATGTTTACTTCTTGTCATCTCAAGTTAGAAGGTTTACCTACTAAGTTGTATGTTAACTCTTTGTTCTAGTTTATTTTATATAAAGTGTTGTTGATCGCATAAAAGCAGTTGCTCTGGATCAGCAATTGATCCTATGAAATTGGAAGCCACATAATTGTCTGATTCACAATCAGTTGTACATCGACTGATTTACCTTGATAATCAACTTACGTCGTTTAACTCACATTACCTGTCTTTCAGGTGAACTTGTAAAAGTTCAAGCACACCCGCACCCACTTCGGCCCTACGACCGAGAGTGACATCATTCATGAACCGAACGGGAAGAGGGTCGGATTTGGTTACTCTCCGGAAATCGCCCGACTAGAATTCCTCCGTTATCGACTAGAAGGATCCTCTGTGAGAACTTAGTTAAGGTAAGAAGTAGGTGCAGCAGGTTCTTTGCAGAAGCTAAGGGTAAAACTAATGATTACTGGTGATCAGGGATAAAGCTATGTGTAGCAGTTGGATTGATTTGTTGTGGAAGAATGTCTCTCGCCACATGTAAGTAGTTTAGAAACTACATTTGAAGCTTTAAAAGATATTCCCAATGTGTGATCTTCATGATGTGCCATGTGAGGGAGGTAATGAAAACTACCACCTCCATGTCTCTTTTTTGGGATGTGTAATGATGCGTAGTTATCATAACTACATTGAAGAATCCATGTGTGCATGCCAAGTGTTATCTTGATGATGTGCCACATGGTAAAATCTGGTCCATTTGTGACTATTTGTGAAAATATGGCCTAAACAAATACAATGGGTAATGATCATCTCAATACGATATCAAGAGGACTTTGGTAAGTTTTGAATCAATATTATTGATTTAGATGCTTGCTTGCTCATTCCCAAGTGCAGGAGTTCGAAGAAATATAATTCTTGGGAGTCTGAGGTTGAACCACAGAGAGCACGAAATTCGAGACAAAAGAGGGTTAAGAACAATTATTGTAGTGAAAAACAACTGGTAATTAAAAGGAATAATTAAGGGATAAATAAAAGTAAATAAAAGGGTTTAAAATCAGTGGAGAAATTGCTCAAGCATGAGGGTAGTTTGTTGAATTGGCATTAAATTAATTGTAACTTCGAAATATTATATGCTTGACTGCTATGAAGATCTTTGATTCGGTTGAACTAAAATAATTCAAGAACACTTCGTAACCGTGGTTAACGACGTGGCCTGAATAACTTTTAGAAAAACCCATTCAATTTAATTCTGGATTCCCATTAGAAACCATGAGAAATTCTGCTTAATAATGAGAAAAACATGATTGAACTCATAAAAAGAATGAAGAACTCATACATCACAAGGAATTAATATAGATGAACAATCAAAACATAATTTCATTAAAATAAAGAATTACAATAAATATCCATACCAATTACAAGGGACTTAACCCCTAGCCTTTGCAGAGAATCAGGCTTCCATGGAAGAAGGAAAATACAGAAAATTATAAAAGAACTAAGAAGAAGAAGGGATGGATAGGATGATTTGGAAGCTTATGATGCTCCTTTATTTATAGAACTCCAATTTGTCTTCCTCAGTTTCAAAAAGAAAACCTTGAAGGAAATAGTAACTTCCCTTTGATTTCCTCCAAACAGAAAACTTTAAGAGTTTCCTATTGTACTGCCGATTGGACCTTTAAAACAATCGAGGTGGACTTCGGTGGCTTCACGAAAATTGTATCTCTACTTCTTAGCTTTCCAGATCTCCCAAAATCATCTTATTGGGATATTTCTACAAAGAGTTATGGACAACATATCGAGATATGTTCAATGAAATTCTAGAAAGTAACTTTCCTAAATTAAAAATAGAAACCCCCTTTCTTGTGGAGCAAGTCTTCACGAAAATTGAACACCAATCAAGCTAGGGACTTCTAGAAGCCTTGGCCCTCTTCTATATTATTTTTAGAATAACTTTTTACTTGGAAAAAGTCAAAGTAAAACTAAGGAAGCATTTGTTCTTCTCCTTGGCTTCAATGCACGTTCTTCCCTTTTTTCTCCTCTTTGACTCCAATGTGCTCTATTTTCTCCATTGTGATGCTTCCTTTCCTCTTCTTTCTAAATTCATTTTCTTTCCAAATGCACGAATAGCAACGGCTCCTTCTAATTTCGTTTCTATTTCCAAGTAAATCAGACCTTGGAGAATGGGCTGAATCGGCTTGGTTATCGGGTCGGGGTCGGCTAGTCTTGGTCGGGTCGGGTTTAATCTTTTGTCTTTCATTTGATTCCTTTTGAGTTAAATCTGACCCACTTGATCCGACCCGTTTTAGGTTTGAATTCTCTTGATTAGAGGCTGTCTCCAAAACTGACCTTGCATCAATAAATTAGGTGTAAATGAGACAATTAAAATATAATGCAATGATAAAAGAGAATATGCCAATTCTATGTATAATGAAGAATTTAATATAAGAAAATGCTAGATAAGTCATGTGATTAACGGTTTAATATGTAATAATTCATGAATTATCAATGATCAAGTTAGGATAATTAAAATATGGCCCTAATTCTAGTAAGTGGTCAGGATGCTCGGTTGTTCATTTTTGACCTAATTAAGAAGATTTCCTTGCTAGTTTCAATCATACCATACATTTGATAAGTATTGGCTACCTTTTTCTACTGCTTAAACATAATTGAATGGAGAAATACATATATGGTTTTGGGCAATCTTCTTGTTCCATCAAAAAAGAAGAAAACATACAAAAAGACAAAGATGTTTTTAAAGAAAATTAAGTAACAAATTGTTTAGGCCATATTTTCACAAATAGTCACCAATGGACCAGATTTTGCCATGTGGCACATCATGAAGATGACACATGGCATGCACACATGGAGGTTTCAATGTAGTTATGATAACTACCCATCATGACACATCTCAAAGAAGAGACATGGAGGTGGTAGTTATCACAACCACCCTCACATGGCACATCATGAAGATGATATATGGCAGTGTCTTTTAAAGCTTCAAAAGTAGTTTTTATAACTACTTATATGTGGCGGGAGAAGAATATTTGAAGTCAAAAAAAGTCAACTAGCCTCAGAACTTATAAATAGAAGAGCTCGGCAACAAAGAAAGGTCTCCACCGAAAATCAACTTGAAAGCTACATATTAACTAAGTCTCTGATCCACAGTGATCATTAGTTAACCCTTAGCCTCTGCAAAGATCCTGCTGCACCTACTTCTTACACCGAGCTAATTTTATCTCAGAAGATCCCTCTAGTCGGTAATGAAGGAATCCCAGTCGGGAGATTTACGGAACCCCACTTGATAGTCCCTTGCATGCAAATTTGTGCACCCGTGAAATAGGATAATCATGTCCCACACTCGGAGCCCAAGGACCCGCCGGAGGTGAACTTTTAAAAGTTCTGGCACGCCCGCAACCCCTAGGTCACACCACCGAGAGAACTCACTGAAACGACCAGGAAGAGAGAGGCAGATTAGGTATTTTTGGACCAATATCTTATGGCACGCCCGATGAGACACATCTGGTGAAGCTAAATGGCACCCAAAGCTAGAACAAGTGGGCGGTCGAGTGATGATGACCGCGAAACCGTATTATCTATTATGGATCCTATCCAAGAGGAAGCATTAGAGAGTAATACCGTGTTGGCAGAAACACTAGGCTAGGCTATCCCAAATACTGAGGTAGGATCACCGTCCAACTCATTTAATAATAGTGTTCTGATGGCTCAACAAACCATAAACCATATTGGCCGAAGTCTAAGCCATGATGGTCGAAACATTCCGCCTAGGAGGAAATCTACTCCTTAATTTTTACGACCGAAATAGCATTCTGGCAGACCAAAATCATGGTCGATTGACCTCACCCGTGGGGCAATCTACACAAGATGAATACTACTAATTTCTATGGTCGAAATAGAATTATGGCCAACCGAAATCACGGTCGATTGACCTTGCTCGGATTAATTTTTTCATTGGCCGAAACAGCATTCTGGCCAGCCGAAATCATAGTCAATTGACCTCGTTCATATTACTAATTTCTATGGCCAAATCACTGTCAGTTGACCTCTCTTGGACTCCTAATTTCTATGGGCGAAACAATATTCTGGTTGGCCGAAATCACGGTTGATTGACCTTGCTCGGATCACTAAATTCTATGGCCGAAGTAGCAATCTGGTTGGCCGAAATCATGGTCGATTGACCTCGCTCAGAGGGAAGTTCAAGGTTTGGCCTATGAAGGTATGGTCGAAGAAGGCCGATATCCATCAAAATATCATCGGCTAACATTTTTATTCACCTGTTGGACATTTTCCTACACATGTGTCAAATATCCAAGAGGTAAGGGGGCAATGTTTAGGCCATATTTTCACAAATAGTCACCAATGGACCAGATTTTGCCACGTGGCACATCATGAAGATGACACATGGCTTGCACCCATAGAGGCTTCAATGTAGTTATGATAACTACCCATCATGACACATCTCAAAGAAGAGACATGGAGGTGGTAGTTATCATAACCACCCTCACATGGCACATCATGAAGATGATATATGGCAGTGTCTTTTAAAGCATCAAAAGTAGTTTTTATAACTACTTATATGTGGCGGGAGAAGAATATTTGAAGTCAAAAAAAGGCAACTAGCCTCAGAACTTATAAATAGAAGAGCTCAGCAACAAAGAAAGGTCTCCACAGCAAATCAATCCAACAGCTACACATAGCTTTACCCATGATCCCCCCAGTGATCATTACTTTTACCTTTAGCTTTTGCAAAGAACTTGCTGCACCTACTTCTTACCTTGACTAAGTTTCTCACAGAAGATCCCTTTAGTCAATAAAGGCAGAATCCCGATCAGGTGATTTTCGGAAACCCTCTCGATATCCCCTTGTATGCCGAACTGTGCACCCATGAAGTAGGTTAATCACGTCCCACAATCAGATCCCAAGGACCTGCCGAAGATTTTTTGTATATTCTTTATTTTCTTTCTCATCTTTCCAAGTTAGAAGGCTTACCTTCTAAGTTGTATGCTAACTCTTTGTTCTAGTTATTTTATATAAAAGTGCTGTTGTTACGTAAAATTAGTTTCTCTGGCTCAGCAATTGGTCCTTCGAGATTGGAAGCCACATAATCGTCTAATTCACAATCAGTCGTACGTCGATCGATTTATTTTAATAATCAACTTACGCAGTTTAACTCATATTACCTGTCTTTCAGGTGAACTTGTAAAAGTTCTAGCACGCCCGCAATCCCTTGATCACACCACCGAGAGAACACACCCCAAACCAACCGAGAAGGAAGTTGCGGATTATGCCATATTTTGGACCAACACAAATACGATTTTCTTGTTAGTGGTAGCCTTGTGAATCTCGACCTCAACTTTAATTATCTCAGGGACCTTGTTGATACTTTTGTAAATATGATTTTCCTTCAAGAACTTGACTTGTCTGCCAATTATGATATCCATGATCGAATACCAAGAGCTTTGGGGAAACTTTGCAATCTAAAGAGTTTAGATCTATCAAGCACCGCTGTTAGGGGAGAGATAACTAATTTTGTGGATCATTTGTCTCCATGAAATAAGAATAGGTTGGAGATGCTAGGTTTGAGTTAAAGCAAATTTGGTGGGCGTTTGCCTGAATCATTACGATACCTTGAGAAATTGAAACTCTTCGACTCGTCGGTAGCTCATTTTGAGGTTCAATTCCAGAAAGCATCGGACAACTCTCAAAGTTGGTTTATTTGGACTCGTCGGTAGCTCATTTTGAGGTTCAATTTCATGGGACGACATTATAACCGACGCCCATTTTTGTAATCTCGTCAAACTAAAAAGACTAGAAATATCTTCGGTATCTGCAAAGAATAACTCGTTACTTTTCGATGTGAGAGACAAATGGATACCTCCTTTTAGATTAGAATTAGTCTCTAGGGCTAACTTCAATTTGGGCCCATCATTTCCTACATGGCTTCGAAGCTAAAAGAATTTCAAAGTTATAACTTTAACAAATGTCATGATTTCATCCACAATACCGGATTGGTTTTGGGAATTATCTTTCCAAATTCATTACTTAGATCTCTCTGATAATCTCATAAAAGGAAGGTTGCCAAAAGCATTAGCGTTTGACTATCAAGCATAAATTTCCTAGATTCCAACCTTTTGGAGGATGAACTTCCACTCTAGTCTAACGTGATTGCTCTTAGTCTAAAAAATAATCTCTTTTCCAGATGTATTCCACCAGAGATTGGCAATGTAATGGGGCCAACATTGACTGAGTTATATCTTTCTAGAAACTCCCTCAGCGGCAGCATTCCCTCCTCCATTGGTAATCTAAAGAATTTGCAGGTACTTGATCTTTCAAATAATCGTTTATCTAGAGAAATACCAAGATTTTGGAAGGATTTATCAAACTTGTACATCGTAGATCTATCAAAAAACAGTCTATCGGGTAACATTTCGAGTTCAATGGGTTATTATTGGCCCAAAATGTGGCCGAATCTGCCTCTCGTTTCTTGGTCGGTATTGTGTGTGTTCTCTCAGTGGTGTGATCAAGGGGTTGCGGGCGTGCCAGAATTTTTACAAGTTCACCTGAAAGACAGGTTGTGTGAGTTAAACTACGTAAGTTGATTATCAAAGTAAATCAGTCGATGTATGACCGATTGTGAATCAGATGAGTAGGTGGCTTCCAATCTCGAAGGATCAATTGCTGGTCCAGAGAAACTGATTTATGCGTCAACAGCACTTTTATAAAATTACTATGACAAAGTGTTAACATACAACTTAGAAGTGAAACCTTCTAACTTGGAAAGACGGAAATTAAAGTTAAGAATGTACAAAAAATCTCTGACAGGTCCTTGGGCTCCGATTGTGGGACGTGATTAATTTACTTCATGGGTACACAGCTCGACATATATCGAGAGGGTTCCAGGAAATCACCCGGCTGGAATTCCTGCATTACTTACTAGAGGGATCTTCTGTGAGAAACTTAGTCAAGATAAGAAGTATGTGTACCAGGTTCTTTACAGCAGGGTTAAACTAATGATCACTTGGAATCAGAGATAAAGCTATGTGTAGCTATTGAGTTGATTTGTTGTGGAGACATTTCCGTTTTGGCCGAATCTTTTCTAATAGGCTTTTACTACAACCGTTCTGCAGTTGGTTGAAAATGGGAAGTCTAAGTGGTTCCTTTGCTGACACCTAGCTCACTTCATCGCTTCATGCTCATAACGCGTTCTGCCTTTGGTAACGAAATTGGGCTCGCCCTAACCTTTATTGACAAACTGGGTTCCCGTAGCCTACTTGGCCTGTACCATCTCATTGGGCCAATGCCCGTTTCTTTCTTACCGTCTGGCCCATGCGGTCTTAGAGGCCTATGGGATCTGGCCAGTTTTAGGCGGTTTAAATCCAGCCTAAACATTGCCCCCTTCTCTTGTCTTTTCGAAAGTTTAACTTTTGGATTGACAAGAGAATCCATAATTGGTTATCTTTGGGAAACGACGATAGTTTTTAAGGCTTTTTTAAATTTCTGTCTTCAAAATTTGAAAACCCAATCTCTATCCGATCTTCATCTTCTTGCCATCTTCCTTGCCACTTCTGCTCTTGGATTCTTGCTAACCCTTCAATTGCGTCTAACTTTCCCTGTGAATCGTTTTCTTTTGCTTTGCTTTCTTCTTCTACCGATCAACAGCTAATTTCTTCTTATCAGGGTTCTATTGCCCTAAGGGAATTTTTTCCAAAAATTACTGTTCAGTTAGCTTCTGTATTGCAACATATTTTCCCTCGCTGTCTTGGTGAGAGCTTCCTTGCCGATTCTCCTTTTCTTGATTGGTAAGCTTGGACTGCTCGTCGCTCTCTGCGATCATGGCCGAAAGCGAATGCAAATTGGGTTTCCTAGATTGACCATCTAACTCCTTTCTTTGCTACTCTTTGGAAATCTGTAGGGATTTTTGAGCTGATTTAGTATTCCCGTTTTGAATTAGTCATGGCACTTCCTATGCTGGCTACTCTAGTTTTCTTTTGGTCTCGTTCCACCAACTCTTTCCATCTTCCAAGTGGTGATATGGGGCCGACCATTCTTGACGTTTGTTCTCTCTCTGTCCTGTCACCGACTAGTGAATCAGTTGATAGAAACCTTCCCTCCTCCAACCTTTCTTTCGACAACTCTAATGCCAGGGTTGCTTATGGTACCTTTATGCTTAGGGAGAAGAAGAAGACTTCTATTCCTGACATTCAAGAGGATTTATCTTTTTTTGCTGATGTTTTTGTGTCGCAGCTTGTGTATGGCCTCTCGCCAACTTACCAAAGAATACACTCGGGTTGCCATTGCTTTGGCCGACGGCCGAAAACTTCCTTTGGCTCCCTTTTATCGCTTTCAGCTTTATCATGGACTCTTCAATCTCTCCAGTCGGAATCTTGCATCTGTGGATGGCCCTTTTGGCTCCTTCAATTTTGGGTTTGGAAATATTTCCCCGCATTTTTGCCACCTCGGCCATGTCTCCTACAGCTAATCTTCTTTTTCACGGGCAACGTTGGTTGAATGCCACTATCCTACCGCGTTCCTTTGCCGTATCTTTCCATTTCATTTTCACTCATCCTTTTGATCGCACAGATGTGCTTTTCTTCCCTTTTCATGTTAAATTCAGCCATTCCGAATTTCTTAATCTTACTCTTTTTGAGATTTATGATGACCCTCTGTCCGTTTCCAAACAGAATTCAATCTGGGCTTCCTACCTGGTTTACCGAGACTTACACTTTGGTTCTTTGGAGGAAGGGACATCTGACCGTAACCAAAAGTGTGGCCTGGAGGTCTCCTTCCTAAACTTACTGTTTCGGCAGTTCCGGTTCACTCAGCTCGTTCCCCCCTGTTTTTGCTTGTTTGAATCTGCCACTATATCTTAGAACTATTATCTCTCAATCTGAAGATATCAATCATGTGAATCAGTATTTTGACCGTTTGGCCACTGAGTTCTCATTCTCCCACTGTCCTAACTGCCCTTCATCTTCTCCAGCTTTCAACACTTAGTGGTCCGGTTTTTTTAACTCTGCTTTTCCTTTGGGTTTATCAGTTTATGTCTCTCGGTTGAGTGCGTCGTTCGAAACAAACCTTCTCCATTAAATTGATTTGCCACCTGTTGTCGAGAAGAAAAGCCCTAAGAGGAAGGGCAACACTCCTGTCTCCACTCCTTCTGATCGTGCTCCAAAGGCTAAGCCAAGTAATTTTTCTTCAATGATGTTTGTCATTCTTTTTGAAAATTAGTGGAACCCTTCAGACTCTCCTAAGCTTTTGAAAGATAAAATTGACCATGCATTGGCCGAGAAATCAGTCGGTCACGATGAAGAATGCTTAAAAACCTGGATATCAGTTGGGTTTCATTCTTCTGGGGCCTTTGAGCCAGACATGGCTTATTATTTCCCACCACTGCCTGATCCTCCACCAATCCCTGACACGGCCCTAGGACTAGCTGAACCTCTTTTTTTCCTTGCTGATCGGCCGGACGCCGTTAATTTTAGTGGGATGTTTGCCCGTTCTGCTTCCCAAGCCATCAGTGTGACTCTACCCTCGCCATTAGCCGAATATATGATTGGTATTCCGACTTATCTTTTTCTAATTTTTTGGCTTTCTCGGTTTCTTATCCATATATCTCATGTATTTTTATTTTTTTCAGCAGAAGCTTTGACCCTGCCTTCATATGATAGGTCTGTTGGTATTGTTACTGAAGAAACTGATGTGGAAGAAGGTAATTTTCAGAACCTCCGTCAGTCTAAGAAGAAATCAAAACTGAAGCCCAAGCCTCGGCCAACGCGTCAGTCCATGCATCAATCAGGAAAGGGCTTTAGCACAAAAGATCCGGGTTCCATCGTTGATCTTTCTGAAGAAGACCCTGTTGTTGACTTCCTTTTGAGAAAAGACCATTAGAGACGCCAATGTCTATTCCTGCTCCGAAACGATTAAAACAAATTGCTAGGCGTGAGCTCGACTGAGCCGAGGACCTGAAAAGCAGCGATGATCTTGGAAGCCAGGAAGAGTAGGTACCGGACGAATCGTCTGAAAAGACTGAGACTACCAGTTTCGATAATCTTAATGATGAGGAAGTATTTGAAAATCCTCCTCTCTCTACTCCGGTCACGACTGTCGAGTCCCCTGCTGCTGAAAGCCCTGATGTTGGCACACCTTTACTGCCTGCGAACTTTGAGGATTTTCTGAAATCTGTGGACGATCCTCTTTAAGATCCTTCTATCTTGGCCCTTACCTCTCCTGCTTCTGAGCAAGCCAGGTCCATAGCCTTGGAACAAGCTAAGTCTGATCTTAAGAACTTGCTTTCTTTAAATTTATCTGAATTTAGTAATGATGAACAACTATCCACTTTTCACAACTGCCTCAATTTGCTCCGGTCATCTCATTTGATTGACTCCTCTATCATTTCGATCCTGGCAGAAGTACCTACTTGGGTAATGGGTTATGGGTCGGCCCAATCCGAAGAAAGTGAAGCGGATGCCTTTCTAATAGATTTATCTTCCAATATCGAGGAGATATCCTTCATAAGGAATTCTTTCGGGGGGAAGACAAAAGAAATGGAGGTTACCAAACATAAAGTCGCTCAAGCTCAAAAACGTCTGGAGGAAATTGATAAAGAGCGGAGAAAATTCGATGAGGAGAAATTCGAGTTCCTTGTGGCCGTTGTTTTTTAAAAGGACACCCAACGGGCTATACTTTCGGCTCAAAAGAAGATTGCAGATGAACTACCGCGGAAAGTGGATGCTGTACGGGTAGTGAAGAAGAAAGATAATGAGTGGGTGAACAAGAAACAAAATGCAGTGGAATTGGCTGGGGCTCTAACGGCCAAATTTTATTCTCTTAAAAATCTTTCCCTCTGAACTACTTTATGTTTTGGTTGGCCAACTGAGCCATTTAAAACATTGTTTGTTTTGTTTAAACCATTATTCGGTCATATCCTGGTCTTTGAATGACCATTTTTATTTTTGGGCCATTTTTCGGCCACTTTGTTTACATCTCTCTTGCCTCCCACATTGTTGGGAAAGTTGTTTATAAGTACCGCCTGTTGATCATTTTCGGTCGGTTGATTACAAATTTAAATTTTATATGCTCCACCTTTCAACACTTTTTGGAGCATGAATGGACCTTCCCATGTAGGTGAGCATTTACCCAATAGGTGGTCCTTACGGTCGACTGGCAGTATGGTTTTCCAAACCAATTCTCCCTCAGCAAAGGATTTCCCTTTGACCTTCTTATTGTATGACCTTGCCACCGTCTTCTTTTGAACTTTCAGCTCTTCAGATGCCTTGATCCTAGATTTATCCAGGTCTTTTAACTCGTAGCGCCCCGAAAAATTTACCCTAACCTCATATTCTCTTGAGAGGCTTGATTGAGAAGAGAGGAGAGAAGAGGAGGCTTCAAGAACTTCAAGGGAGAAGAAGGAGACAAGATTGGAGAAGATCTTCAAGCTCGAGCCGCCATTTTCGCATAGAGGAGTTGCTGTCCAGGTAAGTGTAGTGTGTACACTTGCTCTGTAATTTTTGGGATTTCTTTGATTCATTTCATATGAATGAACCTATGAAGATTTGTGATGTGTGTATATTCATGAGCATCATTTTCAGATATGATGATCATGATCGAAATGTGACTTTGGATGTTGTATGCTTTAGGTTAAGCCATTATCTCAGATTTTGTGTTCTTGATGAATCTTATGAGATTTTTGTGTGATTGAATAGTTGTGTGTTGGATTGGTAATGTGGTAGTATTTCCCTTGTATCTAAACTCTTTTGGGACCTAAATTAACCTAAGATGTTAACCTAGGTGGAGAAGTTTTGAAAACCCTAAGTGTTGGGGCGAACTAGGGCAAAAATCCCAAATCACGCCCGTCGGTGGGTGCGTCGGTGCGCCGACGGCACCTACAGATGAAGCTAGGTGCAGGAATGACCCTGTCGGTGGGTGAGTCGTTCTACCAATGACTCGCCGACAAAGAGTGTAGTTGGGATATGTTTGGTCGGTGGGTAGTCGGTACACCTACGGACCTGCCGACGACCGTCGGTGGATTCGTCGGTGATACCAACGGATTCGCCGACAGACTTGGAATTGGACTTAGAATTGGACCTGTTTTGTGGGACCTCGGTCCACCAATGGATTTGCTGACAGAGCTGTAGGAGGGTGGTCGGTGGTGCCGACGACACCCACCTATGACACTTGAACTTAGACTTGACTTTGGTCAGTGGATCGTCGGTCTACCGAGGGACCCGCCGACGGATATTGTAGGTGGGTGATCGGTTGTACCGACAGAACCCCAAGGAGACTCTTTAGTTGTTGGTTGGTGGGTCGTTGGTCTATCGACTGAACCGCCGACGAAGATTTTGGATTGGTATTAGACCTTGGTCGGTGGGTGGTCGGTGGCACCAACGGCACCCACCAAGGAGACCCATTAGAGCTTATAGGTGGGTGGTCGGTGGTAGTGATGGCTCCCACCCAAGGATACCCTTGACTGTTGGTCGGTGGGTCGTCAGTCTATCAACGGGACCCGCCAACGGTGAATTTGGATTGATGATAGACCTTGGTCGGTGGGACCGACGATACCCATTGAGGAGACCCTTGGACTTGGTCGGTGGGTCATCGATTCACCGACAGACCTGCCGACAGAAAGATTAACTTGGCTATTAGAGTGTGGTCGGTGCGTCGTCGGTTCACCGATTGGACCCACCGACAGTGGGTGATTTAGTAATGTTTTTAGAGTCTTTGGGTAGGGGATTGATACCCGGACTTGGCCAATGTGGTGCCGTATTGTTTGAGCTTTTAACTCATACTAGTATTGTATGATAGTGTGATGGTTGTTGATAACAAAATCATGTATGATAAGGTTACATAGATTTGATGACGTTTATGGACTAGTGGATGAAACTAGAACCCTTACATCTATGCATGACCCGTAGTGTACTGTGTATAGTTGGTTGACAGTTAATCATGTGTTAGAATGAGGTGAATATATAGAATGCATTGCTTTGCAATTCTATCATTATCCTTGAGTATATTGATGCGATGATTCAACATATCTAGAATTGAGTGATGTTCTTCCCCTTGATGTTATGTTGCATATCATGTATTTTTCTTGCTAATGGCCTTTATATAATGGACATGCATGCATGATTAGTCCTTGTGAGGACTTGGACCCCAGACCATCATGGCTCCTTTATGAAGGACCATAGGGTGACATGTAAGGATACTTGGACTTCTGAGTGAAGGGCCAAATGAGAGATATGGATCTCTGGTGTCGCAAAGAGGGACTATTATTGTTCAAATATGATATGATTTGATTGTATGTGTGTGATTGATGTACACGGGGGATATCTTGGTGAGCCTCGGAATTTGTTCCCACGATCAAAAATAGAGGTGGGCATGAGTAATGAACCGTGCATTGATCATGACATCCCATGCATGCATTATGGTCATCCTAATTATTACATTGCATTTGTACATTGCACTTATTGAGCGTGTAGCTCAAGTCTTTTGGCTCCTAACATTTCAGGTGAGTACGAGGATTACAACCAGGACTTCGGCCCGGATTGCTAAGGTGGACTCTTGTGGCCGTTGGCGTAGTTAGTTCTTTGTATTCTGAGAGGTATGTTGTGAGTGAGGTTGCTAGTGTTGTGAGGGAGTAGTTGACTCCTTGAAACTAGTTGTATCTTTGATTTATTCAGAGTTGTAGTTGGATTTGAGGCCCCTAGAGGTTTGATTTCATTTATTATGATGATGTTTAGCTTCCGTTGTGGATCCTATTGTATATATATGGATTTTCTCTAAGGTGTTTGTGGTTTTCCACCCTCTTTTTGGCGTATGAGTTTGGTTGATCTGAGGGTGAGAGTCAGGTTTGGAATCCTAGAGTTATGCTCACGTGTGTGTGTCACGCTTTAGAAATTGGGTCGTGACATCATGGCCTCAGTATATTTGTCAGCAGCATTTGATACTGCATGATCGTTCTTATTGAAGGGACCGTAATGTCTAAAGGTATAATAGCATCATGACCATAAGTCAAAGCAAAAGGAGTATTCCCTGTACCTGACTAGAAGGTTGTGTGGTAAGCCCATAAGGCTTTTGATAGTGTTTTGTGCCATTACCTTGGCTTATCTGTGATCATTTTCCGCAAAATATTCTTTAGAACTTTGTTGGTAGATTTGGCCTAGCTGTTCGCTTGAGCATAATAGGGAGTCGAGTTGACAATCTTGATCCAATATTCCTCCGCGAACTTAATGACTTACCCCCCAGTAAAAATTGAACCTTGGTCAGCCGTTATTGTTTCTGGGATTCCAAAATGGTGAATAATTTGCTCGTTAATGAATTCAATAATATTCGATTGCTCCACATTTTTCATTGGTTTTGCTTCAGCCCACTTGGTGAAGTAGTCGGTTGCCACTATAATGAACCCATGGGATCCTGAAGATGGGGGGATTATTGTTCCTATGAGATCCATGGCCCATCCTCTAAACAGCCACGGCTTTACTATCATGTGTAAGTCTACGGCCTGTGCTCTTTGGATTGGGCCATGGTTTTGGCATTTCTCACACCCCATGGCATATTTGAGGCAATCTTTCAAGATCGTGGGCAGTAATGCCCATTCCTTCTTATCAACCATCTCATCTTAATGCTAGCTTGTTGGGCCCCGCAAATCCCTTCGTGTACTTCTGCCATGCTCAACATGGCCTCATGCGGAATCAAACATCTGAAGAGCATCCCATCGAGACTTTTTCTATATAGTTCTCCGGCCATCATGACATACTGTGAAGGGTGTTTTTGTAGTCACCAACAATGAAATTACAGACTGACGGAAGCCTAAATCAATTTTTGACCGTACACTGTCTTTAGAAGAATTAAAAAGTTAGAACGGAATGGCTGTGGAGCACGAACCGAGTTAAGTAACGAGGAAAATAGTAGTCCGGATGTTAGAAATTCGTGAGTACACTGGCAAAGCAATGTTAGAATCTAATCCGTTAGAAAAATTCTCCAGCCCGTTTCTTGGGAAATGAACTACTATTTATAGTAGCTAGGGGAGAGATAATGGTTAGTTAAGAATCCGTTAGGAAATGTCTAACAGTGTAAAGACTCTAACCTGGGGTAGCACGAACAACTACTCCAGTCTCTTTGGTGGACCAATCCAAAGTTATGTTTATGAATTACACATTCGCAACCGGGAACCGTGACACCATGTGTAACCATGTCATATCAAAGGGGCTGGTGATCCTCAAGCCCCTCCTATGCTTTTATTCAAATCTTTAGGCTACATGGTTTGTTATTTTGAATGTCGCTATGGTTCCAAATGTATACACATAGCCATTGGATACCACAAGCCATTAGTTTCGGCTAGAGCTTTTATTAGTCTCCTGGTTCCAACGTTTAGGCTACCTCCTATTGTAAACAGGGATACATCACTGGGATTATAATGTTGTTATTTAGCAAGGGTAAAAGCTCTCACATACAAAGATTTGACGAGTAGTTGGTCTTCATAGATCTCCTTCCACCCATAATATTCAATGCTGGGTAACGCACCTCAATTTGGTAGATAATCCACATACTGAGTTAGTAAGGATGGTATTTGACATCTTCAACCTAGCTATTTTTATTTTTTTTATTGTTTTAATGAAGATTTCCGGTCAAGAAGAAATAGTTCTTGATCTCCAATCAAGAAACAGTTCTTTCCTAACTTTATGACCATCTTGCTGTAATTCATGATTTGGGAGTCCTTGATCTCCAATCAATTTCAATGATTTCCATTATAACGGTTTTTAATTGGTCATAGACTGAATATAAGGTTAGAATAATTGTTTAATTTCTAAAACAATAGCAACGTTGATATGATTTAAGGACTCTTCATGTCTTATTGGAGTCGTGCGGCATTGCAAAGCAATATCGATCGTTAATCACAAATAAGCAGGGCTTAAGAAGTCATCTACTGCCCTAATTTCTGCCCTATATTATGAAAATATTGAGCCTAGTGTTCACCAAAATAAGTTCAATTAATTTCATGTAGAAGACAAACTCTTTGAGGTAGATCTCTTCAAGAACCTATGAAAATTTTGCAATTGTTTCTCTGTTATTAACATTGTTCCTTGGAAGACTCCTTTGCACCTAGATATATATTCCACTTCCTCCACGCTATCTATTTTATAGCTTCATCCAATCTATGAAAACTTTTTCGTAGTCAAATATTATAGTTTGAAGTCTAAATAGTGACCTTGGAATCAGAAACGTTAGAATTATATGCAATTCAGTCTGGCAATGGGTAGTTGTTAGTCTCAATCCTCTAGCAATGCTCTTTGTTTAGATAAAACATTATTGTGATTCATTACTACTGCTACACCCTATGCTTTTGTTCAAATCTTTAGGGTACATGATTTCTTATTTTGAAAGTGGTTAAGGTTCCAAATGTATACACATAGCAATTGGATAACACAAGCCATTAGTTTCGGATATAGCTATTATTAGTCTCCTGGTTCCAACGTTTATGCTGCCTCCTATTGTAAACAGGGATATTTCACTTGGATTATAATCTTGTTCTTGAGCAAGGGTAAAAGATCTCACATCCAAATATTTGACGAGGAGTTTTTCTTCATATATCTCCTTCCACCCATAAACTTCAATGCTAGGTAACAATACTCAATTTTGTATATAATCCACATATTGAGTTTGGAAGGATGGTATTTGACATCTTCAACCTAGCTATTTTTTTTTAATGCAGATTTTAGGTCAAAAAGAAACAGTTGTTTCCTAACTTTATAACCATCATGCTGTAATCCATGATTTGGGAGTCCTTGATCTCCAATCGATTTCAATGATTTTAATTATAACGGATTTTAATTGTTCATAGTCTGAATATGAGGTTAGAACAATTGTTTAATTTCTAAAACAATAGCAAAATTGATATGATTTAAGGACACTTCTTGTCCTATTGGAGTCATGCGGCATTGCAAAGCAATATCGATTGTTAATCACAAATAAGCAAGATTATTTATAGAGAATACCATTGACTCTCAACGACACTATCAGGGCGGCTGACATATCTCTCTTCATTATTAGAGCAAGCTTCATAAACCTTTCATTTTAGCTCAGATTTATGGTCCCTCCATTTCTTACTTATAGACTTTATGAAAAATTGGCGCATGGTAGGTGCTATATCGAATTTTTCTTGCATCTTATTTTAAATTATAATATTTATAAATTCATTTCTTAGATATGCGATAGTAAATAAAAAATATAACAAACGATAATTTCTTTTTTCCAAAACAACCTGCCACGCTCGTTCTTTACGAGTCTCTTCAATCTCTCTCCAGCTATGAACATTAACGGGTATCAGATACCCATCACGAGCTAAAGTCCCACAAAATTTTTGAAACATTGATGAATTCTCTCCCACAGGCTGGCCAGCTGCATTCCATATAATCGGAAGCTTTTTCCCTTCTGGTAGCCTAAAAAGATTGAGGCACATTGTTGGGCCTTGCTCCCTCCTTGACACATGCGCTAAGTAGCCCTATCTTGTAGGAACACCATCCATATGGTCCATCTACACATACGTATACAAACAGAAAGGAACAATCAGATTTACACTTTCGATTTACTTTTACAGCAAATATAATAACAAAAAAGGTAGGACATTATTAAAGTGACATATAATAACCTTGGACATCTAAAAGAACCAAAGCATAACTACATGCGAAAACTAATTTAAAGTGAGACAGAATATAAACAAAGATATGCCATTAATATATAAACATATTCAACTACAGCTTGAAATCTATAGCAAATCCCAATATGAAGATTAAGAAAGTGAGATAGAATATAAACCCATCAATAAAGAACTGAGAGAGAGAGAGAGAGAGAGAGAGAGAGAGAGAGAGGAGCAGGTAATGTTTCAAAGTCTGTTCAATCTTCATCATCAATGTCATCGGCGGGAGTGTGTTGCTCATTCTGTGTAGATGCATCAATAGTGGCTCCAAGCACATCATCTCTCACCTAACTCATATCAAAATCATTATCAATTTCCATACCATCCAAGATTTGGGCACGGAATCGCTAGTTCTTTAAGAATCCAAAATCATCCCCAATGGATTCCGCATGCATATCAAAGAGATCCCTCGGTTTAGTCTTAACAACATCATGCCAATCTAGATCAGTTGGATCTTGAACATAAAATACCTGCTCTACCTGAGATGCAAGAACATATGGTTCATCATTTACTTGCTGATTCAGGAACAAAAATCGTGTAAAGTTCACCAACGTGAACCCAAACTCATCTATCTTGATTCCTCTACCCCTAGACCCTCACATTTACCCAATCGCACTTGAAAAGTATAAATTTAAGGTGTTCGGAGTAATTCAACTCCATGATATCCGTTAAGCGTCCACAGTATATCATATCCTCTGCAATAGGCCTTGTGTCTCTAACAGATGCGTAGCTTGTTGTCATAGCAGTGACTGCAACACCACTATTTTGACTTCTGTGTTCCTTCTCCACATTTGAAGTGTGAAACCTATACCCATTAATGATATAGCTTTAAGTCTTCTCGCGACTGTATTAGGACCATTTGCGAGGCACATAACTTCATCAAAAACCACTCTTCTTGATTTTATTAGCAATCCAACCTAATTTGATAAAACAAATTATGACAATTTCAAAATTCAAATCATGGTGGTGTATTGACATTTCACACATGTTACTTACATGGTCCCTGAACCAATCAACAAACTTTTCATTGTGCATTTTTTGTCTTTCATGTGGACTTGCTTTAGGGTACTGCATCTCAAGTATTTCGATGCGTTGGCTGAAAGTAATTAAATCATTGCACAAATATGAAAACTAAAAAGCATTTTGAAATACAGCTTACACAAAGTGACAACATGAGCATAGTTGGCTTATAATTGTCTTGCTTTAGATACGATGATACCTTATCGCAGTTAAAGACCACATAACGATGTGCCTGATGTCACTCTAAAGCATTCATTGAAAATGATTGGATACCCCCAATCGAACTATCATCATAATTTCGTACCGATCGATTGAACCTTGTTTCAACGTTATGTAAGTATCTTGAACAAAATGTTAGGCACTCATCTGCTAAATAGCCCTCAGTAATACACCCCTCTGGTTGAGCTCTATTTCGAACGTACGACTTAAGTCTGAACAAGTACCTATATGCCACCAATGTGGATCTTAGTCAAGTAAGGAAAGTAAAACATCATAATTAAAACTTGAAACTCTTAAAATTAAGGACATACCATTCGATTGGATACATCCAACGATATTGTACTGGTCCTCCCATCCTTGCCTCCATAGCCAAATGTATAGGCAAGTGTACCATAATGTCAAAAAATGCTAGTGGGAATATCCTTTCTAACTGGCAAAGAGTTATTGCAATCCTTTCATCGAGTTGTCTCAGGTCTGGATCTTGACAGACTTTAGAACATAATTCACAAAAGAAATTGCTTAATTGTATCAAGACCGAACATACATTCTTGGGCAATGAGTTCCTCATCGTCAATGGTAAAAATTGTTGCATTATTACATGGCAATCATGGCTCTTTAGTCCTGAAATTTTGCGTTCCTTGATATTCACACGCCTAGCAATATTTGACGAGTAACCATCAGGGACCTTAATGCTCTTCAAGACTTTACAAGACAAATCTTTTTCATTCTTGTTCATTGTGAAGCAAGCAGTGGGAATATAAACTTTGTCTGTGCTAGGCACATACTATGGGTGTAGTTCGTGCCGTAGACCCATGTCTACCAGGTCTAGACGAGCATTCAAATTATCCTTTGATTTTCCTTCAATATTCAGCAAAGTCCCCAACACATTGTCACATACATTCTTCTCAATATGCATGACATCCAGATTGTGCCTTAATATATTGTGCTTCCAATATGGCAACTCAAACAAAATACTGACCTTTTTCCAATTATACGGCAGTCTTAATCGTTTGCTCCCAATGTGCTTTCCCAAAGTAAAATTAATTCCCTCCAATTGCGCCAATACATCTAAACCAATCATTGGAGTGGGTGGAGGTCTGTCTTCTACACTACCATTGAATGAGTGTTTATCACGGCGAAACCTATGAACTGACGATAAGAATCGGCGATGTCCCATAGAAGTTTGTTTCCCTCCCTTACAAAGGTATCGGCTACATGTCTCTTTATGACAAGGACATGCTAACTTTCCTTTTGTGCTCCAACCAGATAAGATGGTATACCCTGGGAAGTCATTAATGGTCCATATCAATCCCGTATGCATTTGGAATGTCTCGTTTTTTGATGCATCATAAGATGCTACTCCAAATGCCCATAATTCTTTTAACTCATCAACTAGTGGCCTCAAGTAGACGTCAATGTCATTTCAAGGGCCTGAAGGACCATGTATGAGCAACGACAATATAAAGTTTGGCTGCTTCATGCACATCCAAAGTGGTAAATTGTAAGGAATTAAAACCACCGGCCACATACTATGAGCAATGCCCATTGTCCTAAATGGGTTGAAACCGTCACTTGCTAACCCAAGTCGGACATTGTGAGGCTCCAATGCAAACAACGGGTTGTTCTGGTCAAATTGTTGCCATGCTAGGGAATCAGCCGGATCCCCTAACTTTCCATCTTTAGTTTTGCCCTCGTCATGCCATCTCATATTAGAAGTCGTTTTTGAAGACATAAACAATCTTTGTAGCCTTGGTTTTAATGAGAAATAACACAAAATCTTCACTGATTTTTTCTTCTTCTTACATTCCGTGTTATCCCGGTATGTCTTCCATCTTGAAGTACCACAAGTGTCACACGCTTGCTTGTTTGCAGAGTCCTTCCAGTACAACAATTAATCGTTGGGGCATGCATCAATCTTTTCGTAACTTAGCCCCAATTCTGATATAATCTTTTTAGCTTGAGATAAATTATCTAGCAAAGTAGACCCCTCAGGGAGTACATCTCTCAACAAGTCAAGCAATAACGTGAATGACTTGTTGCTCCAACCACTAAGACATTTAATGTTAAATAGTTTCACAATAAATGACAGCTTCGTGTGGCTCTTACATCCTGGATATAATTTCCACTCTGCATCTCTTATCAATTTGAAGAATCTATCAGCTTCTGAGTTTGGCCTAGCATCAACTCCCTGTGTCGGACTACCCAAATCTACACTTGGGTTTGAAATGCCGAAGGCATCATGTAACAATGTTCCCATTTGGTCACCCATATCATGCATGTCGACTTCATTATCGGATATATTATCGAAGGATGTTGAATGTGAGAATTCTTCACCATGAAAAAACCATATTTTATAATTTTGATCAAAACCATCGCATATCATATGGTCGTATGATGTCCCTCTATCTTGGTTCAACACATTGTTGCAATTTGGACATGGATACTTCAATCTTCCATCAATAGTGGTTTCATGAACGAATGCAAACTCGATAAACCCTTTTACCCCGCCATTGTATTCTTGGCTTAGCCTATTTCATTGAAATATACACACACACTAGTTAGCATCACCACATGATGAGACCAAATTATTTGGAAAAATCAATTACTAATAACCGAGGTACCTAGATGTTGTAATCCAACTCCTATCCATAAGAGGAGACAGAGGATTTGTAGGTCGTGTAAATCTGTTGAATAGAGTGAAGAATATGAAGAAGAGAATATCACAATTTGAGGACATCAAAAACATTGAGAATTGCAAATTCCTTTACTGATTTGATATGATGGGGAATAATCAAATTGCATAAATGCACTAAAAACACTAAGAAACAGAGTACACATCCTCTTCTATTAATGATCATTCAAGTAGCTTTTGCTATGTACTACGCCTAATTATGGGTGTAATTAGGCCCTTAGCAATCATTCAAGTGCCCGAACTCACATGATTATCTTGTAATGAGTCAAGTACCAACCTAGAGTCAACTTCTTCTTCTTCTTCTTCTTATAAATTTCCTTAATGCTTTTCGGCTAAGAGAGATGTGATGTGTAGTTTATAAGAGCAACCCTAACTCCTCTCTAGCTAGGTTCCAACCAACTCCTCTCTGGAGATGGTGAATTTATGAAGTTCTTTGGTGAAACAGACATAGCCCTAGTGTCTTCTCCATTTGGAGATGGTGAATTTATACATTGAGAATACAATATAATCTAGAGCTATCAAGATACAATAAATGAAAACCAGCAAAATCCCACAAGTATAAACATCACAATCAAGGAAATAATGAGAAAAATTGTCCTGTGCAACAAAGTAAAACCAATATCTATATTGATTGTACCAAAGGGGTATCTAATTATGAGGTGATGAAGCTTGATGCTGTGTTGCTAAGTTCTGTGTTGATTGATGGATGTATTGAAGCCATAGTAGTCTTTTGGTATTGTTATTGTATGGGTCTTATGGACTATACTACTAGTTGTGGGACTAGTTGTCCTAATTGTCTATTATATAATGTGAGCATATGGATGGTGTTCTTACAGATAAGAATAATTAATAACATAAATAACATAATTGTCATCAAGTAGTAGGTTTGATCAAAGTTTTAAATCAGATCAAATGCCAAATGATAAGAAGGAGAAAAAAGAAAAGGTAAACCAAATCCTAATTCAACTGTAATATACATTACTAACCTCTCTGGTCGAAGTTGAGCAACACTAATTTTAAAAATCTTCAGATATCCTTTACGTTTTCTTGTAACAGAGATTACCTCCTAGAAATCCATACTCTCGTGTCAAACTCTATATGTCTCTGAGAGCTCTGGTTTATGCAATAGAGCAAAAAAAAAAACCAAAAAATAAATAAATAAATTCACTTCTTAGTGTACTCGAGCCGGTAAATTGCAGAAAATGACATGAACAAAACTGTATCAGAAGGGGGGGTTCACCAACAGAAGTTATGTCAAGTAACAATCTATATTTACAAATGGTAGTGTGCTTCACTTGTACCTTCCATGAAACAATCTGTGATATGCTGATTTGACCATAGATGCTGGTGATGACGGATTTGTAACAGGATAAATGTATTAAGGGGAACCAATTACAATCATCTACCAGAGAGTAAAGTAGGAAGTCTACCTCAAGGCAGCCTAAACCGTAGCGCAACCGTTCTGTCAAGAGCGTTATTTGTCAATCTTTGATGTGTGGAGAAGACAGAGAAAGGGGTAGAAAGAAGGGAAGGATTGCAATAACTGAGGGGGAGTGAATGCAGTTACAGAGCAGTAAAAACCTCACAGGTTTGAAGATTTTTCTCTTTCAATGTCTTTACTC
>JAUPMG010000014.1:23880709-23893302 GCA_031762675.1 Pachysandra terminalis
ATTAAGCCAAGGGTACCCCCTCTAAAGCCTATGGGTACCCTGTGTATCATTAAACCATGGGTACCCAAGGCTTAAAAAGGGGGTACCCTTGGCTTAATAATGCACAAGATACCATTCCAATATTAATTAAGCCTAGGATTCCCCTTATTTAGCTTTGGGTACTCTTTAATAGCCAAGTCTACAAAGTTTGGTCATACATTGCTTAAAGAATCTAGAAATCAATAGTTAAATGTAAAGACGAATAATACCGATAATACACAGGGTACCAAAGGCTTAAACTGGAGTACCCTAGGCTTAATATTGCACAGTGTACCCTTGGCTTAAAAATTAAGCCAAGGGTACCCCCTCTAAAGCCTATGGGTACCTTGTGTATCATTAAACTATGGGTACCCAAGGCTTAAAAAGGGGGTACCCTTGGCTTAATAATGCACAAGATATCATTCCAATATTAATTAAGCCTAGGATTCCCCTTATTTAGCTTTGGGTGCTCTTTAATAGCCAAGTCTACAAAGTTTGGTCATACATTGCTTAAAGAATCTAGAAATCAATAGTTAAATGTAAAGACGAATAATACCGATTCTTTAATGTTGGAGTTACTTCTTAATGATGTTGTTGATGATGCATATTCTAAAAAAAATATGAAGATGAGAATGAGTTTGATAGATACTCTCTTCTCTAAAGAAAAATAAAAAGTTGGATGCCCTCTTCTCTAAAGAAAAATATGAAAATGAGTGAATTGGAAAGCGCAGGAAAAAGATAAAATATATTAACGCGAAACAATAAAACTAACGCCGTTAACCCACCGTTAGTTTTTTGTTTGAATTACTCACCGATACCCTTTTATCTGGGTACCCAATATCTTTTGCCTAAGATACCATACTAGTATACACGTGGCAGCAATCCAACGGTCGTGTATGGATCCGGCTCCGGAGAAACCGAGAGGAAGCAAACAAACAACTTTCGTTTCCTAATTATTATCTTAGGTCATATTATCGGATCGATCAAAATTGAATTATATAAAGAGAATATAAGGAAGAAAACCTACGAATGCAAAGCTTGATCTTATTGCTTCTCTTTTTTACTTCATCAATTCTAATGGCGAATTCAGTTTCAGGTACTGGAGATTCTTCGGCTGTTCACATCGTGTACACTGAGAAACCCGAAGCAGAAGAACCAGAGGCCTTTCATATCCGAACCCTAGCTTCTGTTCTCGGCAGGTTTGCATCTTCTTCTTCTCTTCTCCAGTTTTTTTTTTTGGTCCGAATAGGTTTGATCTGTTACTTTTTGCAGTGAGGAGGCCGCAAAAGAGGCTATAATTTACAGCTATAAGCACGCTGCGAGTGGTTTCTCGGTCAAACTCACCCAAGAACAGGTTTCCGAAATCTCAAGTACGAATCTTTTGATACCCCATCTCCGATTATGTTTCTGGGTTTTGTTTATCTACAAAGGAATCGATCGTCAAGATTTTGCAAAATTTCCTCAAGATTTTGCAAAATTTCCTTTTTGATAGGCACATAAACTTCGATATTTCCCTTGTCTTAAAACTTCTTGCATAAAGTTCTACAAGTATTATCGTGAAACAGCCAAACTTGCCTAAAATTGTTTTTCCGACATTTTCTTATTCTTAAAATTTCTCTTGAAATCGAAAAAGAGTTTATTGGTAAAATGCTTTATATAATATAAATGAAAAAGAGTTTATTGAAGGTTATCACATGTAAAATAACAGGAAAGTCGAGCAATTCATACCCAATCAGAAAAGAAATAAAGAAATTAAATTCTAAAAATTGGGTTGAGCCAAGCTTTTATCCAGGATTAAGTCCCCCAAATATTAACGAGTATTGCTGAGTCCACTAAATCATAGTGACCTGAGTTGAGCCCAAGCCCACCCCATAGGGATGAGCCAAACAGGGCAAAGCCTGGCATGGCTTGGCTCGCTTAAAGCCCTAACCACAGATGAATTGTGTTGTCAAAATTGAATTCCTTCAGTATGCAGTTCTTGCTAGTAATGGAAAGTGTACAATTCTTATACAGCAACTTGACATGCATCAGGATTATAATGATAATATTGTTTTCTATACCTATGTGGCAATGACACTCTTCCCAGAAAATTTGGCCCTGTAGGACACGTGTCTTACACTTGTCACTGTCTGACATGCATGTATTATTTTTTTTTTATTGAACAATAAAAGTAGTATATTTGTATTAGTATAGAGAAAAAGAAAGGACAAAACAACAGGCATTAGCCCTGTACAAAAAGAACCCTCAGATTTCCCCTGTACACGAATGATGTACACCAAAACCGAACCTGATGATGGAAAGAAAATCTAGTGACCCACCCCCAAAACATCATGAACCAACTTTATAGAAAATCCCAATCTCCCTTGAACTGGAAAAACTGGATAAGGCTGAAACCAGTCATTAGACTAATCCAATAAAAAAGAGTGGAGATGACTTGATTTATAACAGCCTCCACATCCTTAATCCGACCCTCAAAAATCCTGCCATTTCTCTCCTTTCAAAGGGTCCAATAAATTGCTGCTGGACACATATTCCTAAGAATCGCCCTTTTGGAGCCTCCTTTTAGCCATCCCCAAGAACAAAGAAGACTTTCAACCCCCTCCGGCATAGCCCAACAGACCTTGAATCTGCTCAAAAAGGAATCCCCAAACCTCGAAAGCTAGACTGCAATGCAACAATAAATGTGATACACACTCTGCATCGACACAACAAAGGCTACATCTATTTGGAATAGACCATCCCCTAGCAATCAGGTTGTCAAGAGTTAATATTTTACCTTAACCACAGACCACAAAAAGAACCGAACTTTATAAGGAACCTGAGATTTCCATAACGCCTTATCCACCTCGAATCTCTCCCCTATATCCGACATAGAAGTATAACAGGACCGGACTGAAAATGCCCCATTAACGCCCCATAACCATCTCCTCGCATCTGATCCTTCCTTGAAAACAAAACCTTGGAGAGAAGACAACAATAAAGCCACTGATTCCAATTCCCTATCAAGTAAAGGTGGTCTAAAACTCATATTTCACGATCTCCCAAATTGGTCCAAAGAAGATACCTCCAAAATTGAAGCTTCTCGATTCTGTGTTAGCCTGAATAAATTTGGAAATTGGCTTTTGAGAGTAGCATTCCCCACCCACTGATCAACCCAAAAGCTCATTCTATCTCCCACTCCCACCTTGAAACTTGTACCTTTAACAAATTTCTCATAAAATCTGGCTATTGGTTTCCAAACACCCAACCCAAAAGAATTCTGAATAGGCGGGGTAATCCAATCTCCAAAAGAACTCCCATATCTAGCAACGATCACCCTTCGCCAAAGACTCCCTCTTTCCTCCCCGAACCTCCACAACCACTTCCCTAACAATGCTTCGTTAAAACTTCTTTATCTCCTTATCCCTAGACCCCCATATCTAGCAACCATCACCCTTCGCCAAAGACTCCATCTTTCCTCCCCGAACCTCCACAACCACTTCCCTAACAATGCTTCGCTAAAACTTCTTAATCTCCTTATCCCTAGACCCCCATTCTCTCTCAATTTACAAACTTCACGCAGTTTCATCAAATGATACTTATGATCATCCCCTATGCCACTCCAAAGGAAATGCCGTTGAAGTTTTTCAATTCTATTTGTTACCGACACCGGAATCTCAAACACTGAAAGAAAGTATGTAGGTAGGTTATCCTACAAACTTTTAATCAATGCTAGCTTACCTCCTTTAGATAAATATCTCGACTTCCAAGTTACTAATTTTTTTCTTGCACCTCTCTTCGATTTTACCCCAAGCCCTTTTGGATTTATACGTAGCCCCAAGAGGAAGCCCAAGGTATATGGTAGGCAGATTCCCAATCTTACACCCCAAAATGAAGCTAAGATCGTCCATGATATGAAGCTCTTGAATCCCAATCAATTCGCTCTTGCTCAAATTGATCTTAAGACCCGACACCGCTGCAAAACAGACACAAATGCACCTTAGAACCAAAAGATGCCTCTGAATTGCCTTGGAAGAAATGAGGGTATCGTCTGCAAATTGTAAATGAGAAATGATTGACCCCTCATTTCTGAATTTTACTCCAAGGATCTCCTCCCGCACCGCCTTGCTTATCAACCTACTAAACACCTCCTCCACCTCCAAAAATAAAAATGGTGATAATGGATCACCTTGATGCAAGCCTCTAGAAGCACGGAAGAAGCCCGATGCTTCCCCATTCACGAATTCTGAAAAAGAGGACGATGAGATGCATGACTTAATTCACCTCTTCCACCTAACCCCAAACCCCATTCTTTCTAACATGTAGTGCAAAAACTCCCAACATACGTGATCAGAAGCTTTTTCCATGTCGAGTTTACACAGCACCCAATCCTTGCTGCCCCTATTAAGGTCCACATATTCGTTTGTAGTAACCACCCCATCCAAGATCTGACGGCCACCAATGAAAGCACTCTGTTCTTCCGAAATAATGTTCGGTAAAACCCGTCTTACTGCAAGTAATTTGGCTATGAACTTGTAAAAACAGCCCATTAAACTAATGGGCCTAAAGCTTTTATGTTTAAAGCTCCTTGCATGTACTCTTAGCCGAAACAAATTTTATGTGTGAAAGTTTTCATTATCAAATAGTTGTTTTCTTTGTGATATATTTTCACGATCGACTGATTCAACTAGCTCAGATGCTGCCTCTCCCGCTGCTTTTGGTGCTGCTCCTGATTCTCGAATAATTTTTGGCAGTATTATGTTGTGCATATTAAATACCTGCATGCTCTTGGTTCATTTTCTACTTGAATAAGCTGAATACTTTTGAAAATATGCCTTAAAATTGACTGCATGTATCTTTTCTGTTAGTTCATTGTTTGTGACATACCCTTGTCTTGTAGATGTCTTAAGATGCATAGACGAAGAACGTGCTTCAAGTGAACTTTTCAAAATTTTCATTTTCTTTTCTTTCTTCTCTTGGTTCCTTCCGTCGACTTTAAACTGTCGGACTTGGATGTGCTTTTGGCCTATTTGTCCATTAAATGTCTACATGCATTCAGTCCATTTTCTACTTAAATGAGCTAAATAATATCTGAACTATTTTTCAAAACTAGCTGTTGGAAGATTCTGTGAGACATCTGTACCCATGTCTAACTTGCATAAATGTTAAAAGAAGGTGCTTGAAATGAAATTTTTCCAAAGTTCTCATTTTCTTTTCTTGCTTCTCTTAGTTCCTTCTGCCTGGCTTTAAAATGTCAGACTTGGACATGTTTTTGGCCCATTTGAAAAAAGAATTTAATAATTCATATTGTTGTCCTATTTTCAGATATCAGGAAACAATATGGAACACATAGGAAACATCAATTGATAATTAAGCATGAAGAAATACATGTACACACGTAGATGTACACTAACATCTATGCGTGTTAGTGTACATCTAGATGTATTTAAACATCTAGAAACCAGCTCTTTGTAAACTAATAATAAATAATCCATGTTTGAAATCTTTGAAACTTCTTGCAGGTCATGTATATCAGCTGTATTTAAACATCTAGAAACCAGCTCTTTGTAAACAAACAATAAATAATCCATGTTTGAAATCTTTTGAAACCTGGTTTGACATGTCTGTTAGCATTACAGAATTGAGATTCTATTAATTTAATAGATTCCAGAGGATTTTTCTAATTATTATTAAAGTTCAAATCCAGAGAATGATTGAGGTTCAAGGCAAATGGTTTTTCAAAATTCAGTGGATGGGTATTGACCTAATCCATGATAAAATTTAAAGAGAACCCTGATAAGCTGGCTGCTTATTTTTATTCTACATTTGACTACCTTACAAATAATAAACTTGACCTTATAATTTCTTTATCCAGTATCAATACTCAGCTCCGCTGCATTACTGATTTAGAATTTGATTTGGCAGAGAAACCAGGTGTTCTTCAGGTGATACCGAGCAGGACAATCCAACTGCATTCAGGACCTGCCAATCTACACTAGATCATATGAAGAACCTGTTATATAGAAACAGTTATACATGTCTCCTTTCTTGTGTATAGATCAATAATCCGTACTTGCACTTGACTTGGCAATGTACTGCACCTAATAATGTTGTGGAGAAATCTGGACTGCTTGGGATGGTGAGTTTCATGAAATATCAGATCGTTATATAATGATTAGCACGTCCTTTGTGATTTTTTAGTGTCATTAAGAAGTTCAGAAAGAAGGCAAATGGAGACTGATAATCTAGTGTTTTTCCAACTGCTAGGTTTCTAATTGTTTAGTGCATTCTGCCATCTATATATGAAAGCATAATGTGGACAGTAAACCAAGAGTCCAATCATGTGGTAGAAGTATTAACCACATTCAGACCCTCAAATCATTGATTCTAATGTACATTGTGCCTTCCTCTAATCTTATGGACAATCCTTCTAGTGACCTCACTAATTGGTTTTGGCTTATTTGATTCTGAATTGCTTTGTTGATTAGGATTTTTTGTCAAATCCTTGAATTTCTTCAGATCCAAGTGTGGTGAGACTTCAGAAATGGAAATCTTTCCATTAAAAAATGATAATATTGAATACTTGTTTGTCACCCAAAACATATTAGACCTTTAAGGCTTTCGAGGTAACATCAAAGGGTTGAAATGCAGAAACTTAGAATTTTGATTTGAGTTATGAAAGAAATAGAATGTCTTCAATCCCCCCAATTTAACAGAAATCAATTTTTATTTGACTTGTCAGCTAAGATTTGAAATATGTTTTATTTGGGAAGGTAGTATTAACCACACTGGTAATTGGTATAGATTGATCATGATTGTCTCCTAGATTGTCTTTAATATCAGCCTATTCAATGCGATTACAAATCTACAAGTACCATGTGAAAACACTTTCTATTATACTTACACATATACACCTTTTACCTTTTATTTACAACATTTTAAAGTTAGAATCTGAGAGAAATTCATGGTCAATCTATTCCAATTGGTCGACTGTTAATACCTAGTACTATTATGGCCAATCAACACCGATCCATTAGAAGACCTGGGATTAGGGTTGTCAATCAAGTAAAATATTGAATGCCAGTGTAGAAGCTTCATTCAATAATTCAACTTAATCCATTTTTTTTAATTTCAAGACAATATTGTTTACAAAAATTTTAGGGAAATTCTATTCATGTCATGCAAATGATGTATTCTCGTGTGTAGTGTAGATTAAGGCCAAGACAGTTCGGCTGCATTTTTTATTTTTATTTTTTAATACTATGAAGCCATGTTGTTTTTATGCACAACCATCTATCTAAGCCCTATTTCCTTCTAGAATGATGAAGAAGAAAATGGCCTTTGCCTCATGACTGAAATGATTTCTTCATTTGTGACCTTGGTGTGGGGCTTAGGAGGGCATGACTGCCTTCCAATGATCTGACTGCGGTCGGACCCACTAAAGCTCAATCCCATCTATGGTTTGTTGTGAAGAACACTGGTCCTTGTTTCAAGATATTCATGCAGGAATGCCTTTCTGAAGTTCTAGGTGAACTGAATGCATGCAAGTGTACAAAGAATCAACTTCATTTCTAAAAGAATGAATGAATGAATAATAAATTATAATGTACAATAACTCGACCAGTACCTCCAATTCAAGATTCACATTCCTGTTGAGTCTCTTTTGATGGCTTGTCAGAGTAATGTCCCGCAAACAGCCTCAGTTTATCTTTCATTGCTTCAGCCTCACTCCAATACTCTTTAAATCTGTACTCTTCTTGCTTCAAGGTTGAGGGAACTTGACATTCGCTATAGCAAGTCAAACAGAAATCAAAACGAGATGTTGTTTCTTTAAACCTAGGGCCGATAATAGGATAACGGCACACATCGCAACAACGCCCACCATGTCTGATCCTGTCACCACTCTCGAGCTTCACCAAAATGCTGAAGACTCTGAAACCATGTTTTTCATCGTCAAACATTTGGAGGAACTCCGGATAGGAAATCATCGTGTTCTCCTCTTCCTCTCCACAAACTTCCAGTAGATCACTTGATCCTTGAGAGCAGAAATAAATAACCTTCAAATACCTCATGTATACCAATGCATCTGATTTTCTTATTTGACCTTGAGCTCCCTTATTGAAGGGCCACATGAGGGCATCAAACACAGCACGTTTGCGCTTTCCTGGATAGCCAGCGCAAATGGGTGCAATGACAGCATAGAACATGCCCAAGTCTACCCTCCCTGAACCAGTTGCATCCAAAACTGCCAAAACTTTTTCATCAATGGCTTAAACTGCTCCTTGAAAAGCCTCCGGTTTGAGAAAGTGAAGCAATTTCCGGAAAACGACTTCCAGTGCAGCCTTCCTTACCAGCGTCTGCTTGGCTTCACTCCCTGAATACGATTCGGGTACTTCAGATCCATCTATCTCCATCTTCAAAAGAGTTATCACAGCGATCAAGTCTAGGGATTCTCTGGAAGCTCCTAATGTGAAGAGCATTCACCAAATACTCCCTGTGCGTAACCTTATCACCTGCCCGTTTGAATTTGGATGGCTCCACGATAATAACATCCACCCCTTCCCTTGATCCCAACTCGCTCTTCTTAAAACCCTGCATTTTCTTCTTGATTATCAAACTCAAACTGCCACCTTTCTTTGGCAACTGCTTCAAATGTGCCATTGCATCATATAATTCAACTCTGTTTGTCATCTTTAAGGCTTCAAATGTGCCATTGCATCATATAATTCAACTCTGTTTGTCATCTTTAAGGCTTCTCTCAATGCCTTCTTCGCCGCATCTGACTCCCCTGCCCCCAACAATGAAACAGACCGATTCACCTGAGCCCGCTAATGATTCGGTCGAATTTCCAACTCCCTCCCATACATCTCGGCAGCCCTTTGATACCGACCAACATCCCTAAACAACCCACCAAGATTATATAATGCGTCCAAATGATCAGGCTTCAGATCAATCACCTTCTTTAACTCCAAAATTGCCTTCTCCTTCTCTCCCATTGCATGAAGAACAGACCCCATATCACAATGAGCATCTGGGTACTCCGGATTTAGAAAAACCGCCTCTTCCAGTAACTTCTTGGCTGCCCTATAATCCCCTACACCAAACAAAGCACTCCCCAAGAGCTTCAAAGCCCGGTAATGCGTCGGGCAGAGAATCACAGCTTCCCGATAATGCTCACAAGCACTAAGAAGCATCCCTTCTCCTTCCAAAACAATCCCCAAATTCACATGAATCTGCGGTAACAATCCAGACCACCTGTTCGAATCGGCCTCTGCCAACTCTAGAGCCAACAAATAGCTCTCTTTAGACTCTTTCAACCTCCCCAAAGAACACAATGAATTACCCATCCTGAAATGTGGCCGGACTTCAATCGGATTAAGCTCGACCGCTCGCCGGAAGCTCTCAAGAACCTCTTTGAACAACCTGTAATCATATAGAGTCCGACCGATAGCCATATGACGATCAAATGACTCCTCCCTTATAGCTACCCTATCAACAGATGCCCTAATGTCCTTCAATTCCTTCAAGAAGACCCTAAATTCACAACATTTCTCATCCCAAAACAACCTCTTACTATCAAATTCAACACTGAAATCTATCGACCATCCATTATCAGACAATCCATCATCAAAAATTGAATCTTTGCTTCTTTGATTATTATTATTATTATTATTATTATTATTATTATTATTATTATTATTACAAGCTTTAATTCTTATTCTGATCAAAATCTCCAAATCCTCAACAAGTTTCCATGTATCGTCGTAATCGATCCCGTGGTTCGGTGACCTAGCCCAGGCCGGTGAAACCCTAGGGCACGGGCATTGCCGGGCTGTCGGATTGTCGAAAACGATCATGGAAGAAGACGAAGACGAGGACTTGTCAATGGTGGAGGGTCCTACCTGAGAGGAGAAGAGAGCAGCGCAGTCACGATCAACGTCGCCGGCGCCATCTTCGTATGTCTGGAGGAGACCGTTGAAGGATATTCCGGTGGAGAGATTAGCAATGAAATCGGCGTAGGAACGGAAAACCTCATCGAGAATGGCTGATATTTGGTCGAAGCTAAATTTCACGTTAGGGTTCACGGCGGCAACAAGAGCACCCATCTCGTTGCCATTGAGGCCGCCGTCGCCGTTGACGTCGAATCGCTCGAAGATCGAACGGACCTTATCTCTTATCGTCGCCGTCGAGAGTCGCCGTGACGTAGCCATAGAGAGAGAGAGAGAGACTTGTAGTAGAAGAAACTGCGTAGGTCAAATGAACGCAGGTGTGCGTAGTTTACTACTTAACAGAAGTAAATGACCGTTGCTGGTCAAAATTTTGAGATTAATAGATGAATAAATGAGTCAAAATTTTGAGATTAATAGATGAATAAATGAACGTTGTTGGTCAAAATTTTGAGATTGGATTAATAGATGAATGGTCTGGATCTGTGGATGTAGTGGCAACGCAGGGATGTATATAGATAGGCGGAGTACCTTGTATTGATTAGTTCGGCATACTACGCACATGGCGTATTATATGGATAAGGGAGAAGTTAAAACGATATTCACCTGGTTTCTGTGGTTGTTAGCCAATCCATTGGGCTAAAAGTATGGTGTCCTCATCGTCATATTCGCAAAGGATCATTTAGTTATTTTTCAAAGTTTGATGGGATGTTTTGATATATTCTTTTCTAAAATAAGGAGTTTATAGGTAGTTTTCCCAAAGCCTAAAGGACACCATGCCACCATTAGAAGGGAAAACACAAAGATTTACATGACACGAAGTTTATTCTTTTAAAACCACAGGGACTTCCTCTAATACTTACATCCCGGTGCCCGGTGGCCCGATTCTCGTCCCCCGGGATAAATGAGACCCAGAATCCGGAATAGCGACCAAAAACTGCAAATTACAATTGCATCAACTAAGTAGCTCCAAATTCCATCATGACTAATGAAATAAATGTGAAGATTACATCTCCTTTAGAAGCCAAAACCATGGCCCCCATAATCTCCCTCTTCGCCACTACTGAAAGACTCGACCACCTCGCTGTCATCGTCTTCATCACCTTCTGTGACAATTTCCAGTATTCCTGTTCCCCCGCCAAACTCAGATTCGTCCACGGCAAAGTCCCCATCTTCATCATCATCATCATCATCATCAAGGTCATCCACACTGTCCTCATCATTGCTCATCATATCATCAGCATCGCTGTCCACATCGCCATCAAGGTCGGCGCCCAATATTTGATCATCGTCAGCCTCTGAGTCATCATCCTCATCTTCGTCTTCCTCGCTCTCAGCATCATCCGGGTCAGAGTCATCATCAGTGGGCCGACGCCTACCTATTTCATAAAGCCTGGCAGAAGCAAACATTTCCTCGTGATCATCCATGGTCACCAAGCCAAGAAAGGAATCAGTTGGTTCTGTAGCAAAGTCAAGGACACAGCGGTCAACAGGCACAGTTGCAATGTCTGAGTAGTTGACGGCATCCACTGTGCGGAATGCGGAAAAGAGTGGGTGCCTGACCCGGCGGGTGTGTACCGCCGACGTTATGTCATCCAGATTCCTCCTAAGGATAGCATAGATTACATCACCACGTGCATTGAACGTAATCACAGTTTGGTCCAAGGAAGGCACACTGCGAAGAAGCTTCAACTTCCTTAGATCCCAGACTTCTGAGTTTATAATCACCTATTAAATGAAACATTATTAATTATCATTAATACATCAACTAGATGTGTAATTCAAACAATTCTCAGCAATTTGTAATATCTATTATGTAAAAAAAAATGCCCTCATCCAAAACATATGGGGGGTGTTTCTTGTCTCTTCCACTTGAAAAGTGTCAAGTTAAAAGTTGACAAGTGCTTCTAAGCCTATTCTATTTTAGAGAATGGTTCTAGTTTTACTTTACTACAGTTCAAGAACATAATCAGGCAAAAGCATAGGCTGCCACCCTGCTATTTATCGACTGTGAAGTTTTAAGTCCTGAACCAAGTCTGATCAATTCAAGATGACATGGTCAGACACATGGATGCACTATCAAAATCAAGGATAGCATCTCTTAATAAATTTGTTAGTTTCTCAAGGTCAGTAGTAGATAAGGGAAGGCTGGTCCTTTAGATCAGGGACCTTTTTCAATTTCCTCTTGGGAACTTCCACTAGAAGAATCCAGGCACTGCATTCCATTAAAAATGGCACTATCATTGAATGCTTCCTCTGCCTTTGAATGGGGAAAACCCCCGGATACAAAGATAATTTTGTATCCCAGTTCAAAAAGGGCACATTAAGCATCTAAAAATAACATTGTCAAGGGCTGTAACCGATCATAGAAGTAAATGCCCATATAAGTGTGTAGTCACAGAATAGGAAGCAGGATATGTACAAGGAAATGAGATACCAACACTTGATGCAAGTCCATACACTAAGTATGATACTCTATGAGCTAGCATATGCCAAGAAAAGCATGACATGGGGTACACATGCACATTGAATAAACTATCATAGCACTTTATAGTGGGGATAAGGTTCCACATACCTCATTTCCAGCTGGATGAAAGCCACCACCCCCATAATCTGTAAACTGATCAAAACGATGAACAGGGCCGGAAC
>JAUPMG010000014.1:23909384-23930332 GCA_031762675.1 Pachysandra terminalis
GCGATCGATCGCACTTGCCCAGAAATTTCCGAACCTGTAACATTTTCTGGTAAAATGGTTTCCTCTCGTACCAAGGCTACTTGGCAAACATTCTAAACCATTCTAAACCCTACATAGATCATTTTGGAACATAAATCTATAATAATCTATCCACAAAACATACCATAGCATACCAAAAATGAAATCACGTTCAAGAACACAGTTTCTGCAGATTTTTCAGAAAATCATCCATGAATCCATTAAATCTTTTTTTTTTTTTTTTAACTTACATAACCTGATTTGAATACTAACATAGTAGAAACTCAGAACAAAATGAAATTAAAGGGTTTATCACTTACCTCAAGGCTTGCTAATGATTGTCCTGCAGAAATCTCAAAGACACCTCTTCTTCCTTCTCTTCTTCTTCTTTCTCAAAGCTACAGCAACAATGAAATCAACCTCAACCCTTTTCTCTCTTCTTCTCAGATTAAAAACAGCCTCAAGGAGAAGATTTCTCCCTGAAAAAAAAAAGAATGATCGAGAGTGACGGGGAAGCCTTTCCCTTATTCTCTTAATCCCAAGCACCCCCAAGAAGGCAAGTGTCCATTCTCTCCTTCAGAATAGCTCAATGCACGGTTGTGTGTTGAGAGCAAAATTTTGAAATTTCAAAATACTCCATTTGCCCCCAAGAATATCATAATTACTCCTTTGTTCCCCATTTGGTCTTTAATTTCACAAACACCCCAATTCCTATAGTTATGCTATTAGTCACCCCTTATCCCACATTAATGTAAATTAAACAACACGTAAAGCAAGCAAATAAATCAAATTAAATATATTAATAAAGGAGAAATTATTTTAGGGAGTTCAGGTCACTACATTAACCTTGGCCATTTGTTTACTTTAGTGTTTTGTGTGCAATTGAGACTTGTTCCACGTTGCTCAAGTATAAGAACGAAGAGTGTCTTGTATATGTTTGCCTTTCTTATGGGTTTATTAGCATGTGGAAGAGAGATATAGAGCTCTCGCGCACATGAGACTTGTTGGGTAGATAAGGTTTGTCCAAGAAGGAATTGGATGTTGGCTCTGGAAAACCTTAATGTGCAAGCGTGCCAACATTGCACCTGCATGCACGCATGTGCACACACAGAGATGTGCGCACAGTCGACTGGCTCAGCTCGGCTCAATTCAGTTCGCATGTGCGGGCTCAAGTTACTTTTTGTTCAAAATTGTTTTTATTTAAACTTCTCTAAAAACAAGGAAACTAATCCGATTATCTACCCATTTGTGTGAAAATTAGAAGTGAAACGTTCGAGTGCCTTGCGCACAAAGATAGGCCCCAACATTACACTCCCAACGTATCTATTTATCGTTTATAAATAGAAACTATCTCTATGATGTTTTTCACTTAGTTTTTCTGCGAAACTAAAAGGCTTTCTCTGTTTCAATTGTTCTTTATTTCTAGGCAAAGAAAGGTGTGTTTTTGATGAGCTTCTACCTTCCTAATTGGCCAATTAGTGAAGGCAATACAGATTGGCTGGGCTGGTGTATCCTGGGGGCGACTTGTTGTTTCCTGCTACACAGGTTTTATTACCGCAGAGGCGCAAACCATCTTAAAGAGAGCGACCGAGTCGTGCCTCATTCCTACCAAATCAGTGAGATCAATCTGATTTATTTATCTTATTTTACTTGTGTCCCGAATTTCTGAATCAAAAAGGGAGATAGACCAACACTCATTTAGTCCCACATTGGAAGTTTAAAAATACTTCCTAGAGTTTATAAGTATTATTGAGAATGTGTTGGGACAGAGGCCAAGTAAGAAGTGTGCTAGTGTGATTGTGGGGGTTTGTCCGGGGTGCTTCGGTGCTTCTCACATGCACATCGTCGTTGTTGCCACCTGGCCAATCAATGCTTTGGTGCGGTGTGGTGTGATGCGTTCATGTGTGGCTATTTACTAAAGCAACCCATTGTATCAGAGCCTATTTTTTATTTTTATTTTTTTAAAAAATAAAACATTTTTAAAAAACTATTTTAACATCGAAAACTGTTTTAACGATCTAAAATTGCTTTAATGTTTATTTTATGGTGAAAAGTCATTTTGGGTGATTGTTTGGTTTCAACGGCCACTTTTAGTGTATGCTTAACTTGAATGGTTATTTTGAACATGTTATGTGTTTGTTCTAACGGGTGCTTTGATGTCTATAAATACAGACCAAATCTTTTCTGGGTTGGTTTGTTGTGATGCCTTTGTGCTACTGTTGGGACTTGGCCTGCCTGCTACTAGTTTGGTTTGCTACTGTCATGCCTACTACTCGGTTGCTTTGGTGTCACTTTGCAGGGGGAATCTCCTCTTGCTTCCTTCTGTTGTTGATTGGCTGGTTACTGTTTCCTACTGTAGTGACTGGTTGTGTGTGGTGTTTCTTTAACTGGTTGTGCCTTACTGAGGGTCTTGCTATTGTGGCCTGATGACTGTTGGCCACAATTTGCTCTTGCTGCTGTAGTGACCCTGACCTTAAATCATAATTAATATGATTTAATATATATTAATCCTTGAGAGGAATTTCAATGAACCATAGGTATAAATTGCAGAATATGACTTGATTGTAATGGGATTTGATCATTTGGGAGTTATGTCATAATAATGGAAGTAATGGGGTGAATTATATAATTTTTACAACTTTCAGGAGATTAGGGCCTTGGGCCCAATGTATGGAGTTGAATTGGATTAGGACTGATCGTATGTGTCACGCCCCAAATTCGAGATATGGAATCTCAAGGATTTCTAAGGGAATGACCTTTGGATGCAAACATTGGATGCGACCAAACCATCTAAACCATATATCATGGTACAACAGAGCATACTAAATAACCATCAAAAGTCGCATAAAATTTAAACCTTAAATTACTTGATATAAATCTAAACAATTCTCCAGACCAACATAAAGTATTTACAACCAATGCCCAAACGGGTCAAAACAATATTTCTAATCTATAATCAAACTAAATAAAGACCATTGTTCATAAAATATAGCAGCAACCATCACGACCATCAAGCAACTGTCCAAGTCTAGCTATCACTCTTGAGGATAACTTGTTTCAAGTAGAGGTGAGCTTTAGAGGCTCAATAGGTAAATCCAAGGAAACTACTCTAACCACTTTCACAGTCATATAACAACACTCATATTCATGCAATTCCACATAATACATATATCTTACAATCATTCTTATTAACATGCTTTATATAATAACACAGTCATCAAACCACATTTTTATCATAACAATAATAATAATCATAATACTCACATATTCCAATGACATATTTATAACCATGACAATTCATAACTTTCTCACACACCATCATTTCAAAATCACAATCATATTAAACACAACTTTTATATAAACCAACATCCTCATGATCACAATCATGCTAAAACCCATTTTCTCATAAATCAATAACCTTACAATCTTAATCATGTTGAAACACATTTTCTCATAAACCTATAACCTCATGATCTTAATCAAGTTGAAACACACTTTCTTCTAAGTTACAAATCTCATAGTTCTCATTCATAATAACACACAACATTCCACATCACAAACACACAATCAATGAATATGAACACAAAAATATAGCAAACAGATGATGAAATAGCGAACACATACAAGAATGCTAATAAGATGAATGGTACGATACACAATGCACATGATGGAGTGGAGATAATGAAATGTATGTAAATGTGGGGTTGTTAGGCCTATCCTAACCATGAAATCACACTCACATCTCCTTCAGGTAATTCTACCCAAGGAATGTACCACGACACAACTAACAATTTCCTTTCAGGGATTGTGTAAGGTAGGAAAAACACAATCACATTTCCTTTACGGCGACAAGATAACCCATGGTAGAAACCACCACATTCCTTTTAGAGGACATGTTAACCCGTGTTAGAACCACCATATTTATTTTTAGGTGAAAAATTAACCCTTGGTAGAAATCACCCTAAACAGACTCACTCCAACACCACCATATCAGATCGTCCTAGGAGTTCTGAAGAGCACACACGTAGATTACCAGACCCTCCTCACTTGGGGAGTTCTGAAACAACATAGCGAACCTTATAGGACCACTCTTAAACCTTATACACGTTATACCTGGTCACAAGGGACCTTACACAAAGCACATGAAATCCACACACTAAACACATCCACAGTACAAGCATCTCATACATAATCATATTGCACACATGTCACACTCCACATAATCTATTGACTAAAACACATCAGAATAGGTCACAGCAAACCAAAACAGAGATAATTGAATCCTTTTGTTGCACAAACATTCATACATATTTTCCTAAGCCAAATTAACATCATACTCAACCTCACCAGGCCAAGACCTAGCTACCCATCTGAAATGAGAGCTATTGAGCTTCAGTCTCTGAGATCAACCGAAAGCTTTTCAGTTCCTCATTTTCGGTCCCTCCAAACTTCGGGCACTGGTCCAGTGAATTTGGACCCAATTTGTGATTTTCGGTCAGTGGTTCAGTCAACCCTGGTCAGACCGAAATTCGTGGCAACCCAGAAAAATCCCCAAAAATCCCTATAATTCGTAGCAAACATATTTTATCTAAAAATGACATTCAAACATCTAAAATCAGGGTTTTCATCACAAATCCATCTCTAACATCCTACACATCATACATACCAATATACATCAAATCAAGCATTAGATCATCAAATCATCATATAAATCAAATGTGTCCATACTTATTCTAATACAACCAAATCAACTATCATACTTTAACAACCTATTTCCCATGCAAATCCATCATAGATCACCATGTCTACTACTTGCTATCATATCCATATGAAAATGACTAGCTTAATCATCCAGAAAAAACCTACCTCTCTTCCCAAGCTTTTTTTGCACTTCTCAGAATTAGAAAATCACCACGAATCTCTTTCGAGAATCTCATCTTCTTCCTTGACCCTTATCCTTCTTCTTCTCATTTTTCCTTCTCCTTTCTCTTCTCTTTTTCTTCAGCAAGAGTTCCACGTCCAGGTTTTATTTTCCTCTTCCCTTGGTCGTGTGAAACAAGGCAAGAGATTCCTTACACGCATATCCTTATTCGGAAGGAGATTGTGAGTTAGGAAACCCTCCCTCTCTCCCTTAGTCACAGCATATTTGAATTTAACTGACAATACGAACTTACCCTTACCTCATCCCATGGGTCATACGACCAGCCCATGTCCACTCTACTTTACATGTTGGGTCCAAGGCCCAATTTTTGAAATTACATAAGCTTTCAAATATTTTTACTAAATTACAATTAAGTCTTATTCTTCAAATCAGGCCCTATGGTTCATTGTAAATCCTTCTTAAAGATTAATATTATTTAAACCATAGTTAAATTATGTTAATTATGATTTAGGATCCGGGTCACTATAGTATGACCCATAAACACTAATAGGGCTAAGTTGTTCTTTTCCATTTACAAAATTCAAAGTTCACTTGTTGTGAAATTTTATTGTTACTTGTAAGTGCACGAATCGTTTTGAAATATAGTTTTGCAAGTGCGAAGTCGAACCCACAGGGAATTGGATTAATGTAAGAAAACCAAATAGATCTAAACCAATTAAACTTTAATCTAGTTAGAAAAATAGCGATTCTTAACTAAACTAAAATTGATCGGAAAAATATGCAATAAATAAACCAAAATAATTAAAAGATACAATCTACCAAGTGACAAATTACTAAGGTTTAGGATTCCACACTCATCAATTCATATCAAAATATATTTATGATCATCAATTTTTCTGAAACTTTCTTCATAACAATCTTGATCTTTATCACGTTGTTATGGATAATATTCTCATTAAGACTCTATAAGAATCTCATGCATGTTCTTCTTCGCTCAAAAGAATTAAATTCAATAATCCAATGTATCCATTTTTAAAACAATTCACAATGGATATCCAATTTTATTATTTTGAAAAAAAAATCTAAGCAATTAATTAATGGAGATTATCCTAAATCATGAGAAAAACATGAGTGAACTCATATCCAAGATTTATCTCATTAATTAAATTGAACAAAAACATTTAAACATTGAAGTTCATGAATTCAAAAAATATCAAATCACATAATTATATAATTGCTAGTCGTTAACTAGGCTTCATCCTAACCTTAGTAAGGGATTTAGCTTCTCATGTAAATAAAAATAATCACAATCATCATTAAATCCATTGAGTTTGAGAAACTTAAAAACTATTATATCAAATGAAAGAATACAAATTCCAAAGTACTGCACCGGACTTTCTATTTCTTCTTCGCACTATCCGACTCTCCCTTGCGCTATGTGGCTTTCCGGCTCTCCCAAAAACCAAAACAAAACGATTAAACCCTAAAAATCTATCTCCAAGAGGAGAACCCACGATCCAGATTAAACAACAATAAGGGATTATAGATCACTAAAAGGAAAACATGAGATTACCAACCCTTTACTTTCTAATAATTTACGAAACTACCCTACTTAATGCAGACAATATCTTTGCTTTCTATAAATTTACAAAATTACCCCACATTGCATCAAGGACATGAAAACAGACGTTATTGGTTGTGAATGTACAAATGTGCTGGGTTGTCGGGTTGGTTAGACCTGGCACAATTTGGCTTCTGCCCAAGAATGGCATGGCAGACATTTTAATGTCGGGCTGGTTGTGGGCTCATGACTCACAGCGCGGCGATCCGATCACGGATCCATCTAAAGAAGCTAGCTTAATTTAATTTCACCAATTTTCTTTCTTTATTTGCCAACCTCTTGGGATACCTACAAAACATAAAAATTAACGTAACGAGACTAAATAAAATATACAAAAATCCTAAAAAAGTATGAATTAAGCGTATGAAATCAACAATATATTGCGCACATCACACGCATGTCCCTATTCGGAAGGAGATTGTGAGTTGGGAAACCCTCCCTCGCTCCCTTAGTCACAGCATATTTGAATTTAACTGACAAGACTAACTTACCCTTACCTCATCCCATGGGTTATACGACCAGCCCATGTCCACTCTACTTTACATGTTGGGTCCAAGGCCCAAATTTTGAAATTACATAAGCTTTCCAATATTTTTACTAAATTACAATTAAATCTTATTCTTCAAATCAGGCATTATGGTTCATTGTAAATCTCTCTTAAAGATTAATATTATTTAAACTATAATTAAATTATATTAATTATAATTTAGGATCCGGGTCACTATAGTATGACCCATAAACACTAATAGGGCTAAGTTGTTCTTTTCCATTTACAAAATTCAAATGTGGTGTACCTGATTGGATGAAGGGAGAGATGCCTAACACTCGACCTCTTTTCAAATAGAATTGTGGGGTTTAAGGGAAGTTCCCAAACCACCATCCTATTGACTTGTAGCATACGACCAAGAAAGAGAGTGTTGCCTAAAGAATTGTGGGGTTTAAGGGAAGTTCCAAAACCACCATCCTATTGATTTGTAGCATACGACCAAGAAAGAGAGTGTTGCCTGAACTCACCTGCACCACAAAGCCACCCGTACCTGATATGATGGCTTTTCATTATAAAAAGAAAACTCCCGATATGTTTCTCTTCTATTTGCTTTTTGTGCTTCATATATATATATATATATATTGGAGGCTTTGGTGGGGAATGTCTTATTATAGTTGGTTTGATCTGTTGAGCTATGTACCACAATGATGGGTTAAGTTATTGAGTTAACTAATACCTATGCGGATTTTAACATGGATCTTGCAACCCAAAGTAATTGAGCTTTGTGCAACAAGCAACAATATACTTTTTCAATTTTGATTGAGATGTTGAAGGCTGTAAATAGGGCACGTTAGGCCGAGTTCTAATAAGTTCGGGTTGTACGTAGAGGTGGCAATGAGTCGGGTTGGGTCGGGTCGTAATCAAGTCGAGGTTTGAAAATCCGCCCATAAACGAATCGAACTTGTCAACCCGTTTAGAATTTAATTAATTAACTATTTTAATTTTTATTATTTTATAATTATTTTTAATTTTTAATTAATAAAATAATAAATAATAATAAATGGTCGACCCGTTTGCTCAACCCGAACCCAACCCATTTAATAAACGGGCCGACCCTAATCCGTTTAGTCGAGTTGGTCGAGTCGGGTTGGCGGGTTGGGTCGCGTTTTACCAGCTCTAATTGTACGCAATCTAAATTCACTTGGCCCGAAAATCAGCCAGGCTCTACCCAAGCTGAACCAAAACTATTAGGATTGGGCCGGGTTGGCCGGGCAAAAAGCTCTAAAAATATTTAATTGCCATTCTTATTATTATAACTTTTGACTTCTCCTTAAACATTATTTTATCACTTTATATTTATATTTCCCTCTAAATTTCTTTCAATAAAATATATTTCTTTTACCTTCTAAAAAGTTTCATATATCATCATATAAATTAATTTTGACCATATTCTTTGCATTTCATATTTTGCTTTGTTTGAACTGCAAGTTTTTTGCTGTCCGTCTTGGTGACATAATCCGCAAATCTCTTTAAGTCTTAGATTTTGTTTATTCATACCTAAAGTTATTATTCACATTAAACATTCATAGTTCAATCAAAATATCACCTTCTGATCAATTAGGTAACACGGGTACGCGATATGGGGCTTGATATGTCAAATACATAGGAGGGCAAAATGAAAATGATAATGTTGCTCTCATAAAGTACAACAAGTAATGGCAAAATTATCATTTTGCCCTCTTATGTATTTGACATATCAGGGGTCATATCAAAAGATCTTCACTCGTAACACGATAATGAGAAATCTCGAAACACATTAGATGTCGATGTAGTTAGTCGCAATAATTGGTTAAATCTAAAGCAAAGAACTTTTTGTTTTTTCATCTTGGTTTGGTTTGATTTTTCTCATTTCTCTTTGGTAATGGTTTGAAAAATAGAAAACCAATTTTTCAAATTCTATTTTGATTTAATTCCATTTTTTGGTTTAGGTCACAATAGTCTGGTTTGGTTTCAGTTTTTATTTCAATTATGTTTGATTTTCAATTTAGTTCACATGATTTTGGTTTGACCACTAAACCGAACTAAACTGGTCAAATTACACCCCTAAGTTAGGGTTGGCAACAGGTCGGATTGGGTTGAGTTCATGCGATTCAATCTTAAGTAGGTGGAGTTACCTATTTACTAACGAATTGGGAAATCATGGAACCGAATCCAATTTGTTAATAAATGGGTTGAACGTGCCTAACCCGTTTAGTTTTTAATTAATTATTTTTTTCCAATTTAGATTTTAAATTAGAGTGAAGTATACCATATTTAATATACTAAATTTTAATCAATATTATAAAAATATTTAATAAACATGTTTTTTTTAAATAATAATAATAAAAATATACTTTTAACTTATAAATAAGTTTTAAAATACCTCTAAATAAAAAATAATTATAAAATACAATTATAAATCATAAAATAACACTTAAATGTGTACCAAAAGGATTGGTCTGTTTACGGACATGTTGGAAAAACCTAAACCCAAACCCAATTCAATTAATAAACGAGTCAAATTGAACAATTTTAATTGGGTTAGACTCGAGTAGGTTGGCGGGTTAGTTCATTGTATTGGTTGGGCTTAATGGATTGAATCTCTGACCCAATCCTTGATTGGTTAGGAAACCTCGCTCAAAGGGTTGAAAACATGAAATAAACCCAATCCATTAGAGTCAGACGAGTTACCCGCACAATTTTCACTCTTAAACCATATTCAAAGGATCTGAATCCTCTCAGGTTATAATCGTCTATTAGTTGTTTTGAAACCAATTAAATTGTGACACGTGAGAAAAGTGTAATTATGATGAATTTAAAAATTTCAAACATAAAAATCGGGGACAAAATACTTCCGTTGCGTTTGGCCTGGCTTGTGCTTGTGGATAAGCACCCATTGGATAAGTTCCTTAATGAGAGCACTTATCCACAGCAACAATAAATTGCTTATTTGAAGAAAATAGTGTTTGGATAAATACATTTAGTGACGTGTTTATGTAAGTTCAAGGATTAAATAAGTATTATAAAAAGATTATTAAAGTTTAAAAACAACATTTATCTAAGTGCTTATAAAAGTTTAGGGGTAAAATAGGTATTTTATAAATATTACTAAAGTTGTGAAATAGCTTAACTCGTAAGAGCTTGGGATAAGCTTTATGGGTAGCCTTCCTCTACTGCTTATAGGTAAGCACTCATTCATAAGCGCTACGAACATACATAGTTAATTTTAAAAAAGTGCTTATATAAGCTATAAGCTGGAATAAGCACTTAGAGAAGCCGGGACAAGCACAACTTTCATCATTAATGATGGTGTGACATATTATCCCACTTTTTTTTGCTTGCAAGATTAGTCCGAATATGAGTCGTGAGAAAAGTCTTTTTGTTTTCTTTCTACATTACCCTTTCCAAACATCCGAATTTATAAAGACTGACATTAGGGGTGCAACTAGGTGCAGTTTGATTCAGATTAATATCAACCCGGGACCAAACCGACATTGGTGAAGGTTAACTCGAAACCGAACTGAACATAATTGAGAAACGAACTTCCTAATCTTAAACCGAGCGAACTGAAATTAAATCGGTTTGGTTTGGTTTAAATTATATAAACTAAGTATTGGTTTTCGATTTGATTCGGTTTAACTAATGCTTCAATCCAAAACCAAACCGGTCTAATTCAGTTTTATAATTTCAAAACTTAAAACGAACCCAAAATCTAAAAACCCAACCTAAACCAAACCGAAGTCGATTTGAGTCAATTCAATTTTGAGCTTAACCGACGGGTCGTTACACTCCTAGTTGACATAACATAATAAATATTATTTATGATATATTGAAAATTATACCCAAAATTCTTAGAACCTTCTTGCTAACCAAACACACAATTACATGATTTTCATCAATAATCATACACATTACTTTCTCACGTGGCTTTTGACATATTTTGATATCCAAACGGAGACCAAAATCACAAGCGCAATGGACGCCAACATGGCTTACAGTCACATGCCACGGCCCATTTAACTGACAAATTGCTACTAATCAATAAAACCCCCAATATTCTTTCTAAAAGAAGAAGAAAAATTATAGCGTCCTCCTTGAATATACACTATCTGTCCTCTATCATTCAAATCATGGTTTCAAGGATTGGATTGATCCGGTCCAGATTAGTCAGTCCGTATCAAGATCGGCTAGGACCGATTCGATCCTAAGCCATGATACAACTATTGTATCAAGTGGCTTTGGATCGGACCAGTCTAATCGATATTAATCTGGATCGGTTTAGTGACTAGATTGAATCGATCCAAAGTTTTTTAATAGTTTATAAAACCAATGATCCAACAGATATCAGCCTGGACTGATCCGGATCGGTCTAGTGACTGGATCGGGTTGATAGGGGTATTAACGACTTAGCACTCAATCTAAAATTTGTTCGTTTAATAAACGAGTTGAAATAATCAAATCCGCACCAAACCCGTCTTTAACCTGTATTGATCCATATAATTTTATTAAATTATTTATTTTTAAATACTTCATTAAATATCTTGTAGAATAAACCTGATTATAAGTTGCAATGATATTGTAATTTAATACTCACTTTTTCTCTATAATCTTATTTAATTTCATGCAAACAATAATAATGCAATATAACTTACAATATTCTACTTTATTTTTTTGATGCTCCAACCTCTAACAACCCAGCTCTATCGCATAAAAGAGAGAGGAAAGGAAGAGGGAAAATGGGAAAAAAATACCCAGTCCCCTACTTTATGAATGTATATATATAGTCAGTATATATATTTTTAAGGTATACTAAAATGGTAGAAAACGTAATATAATAACCCAACGGACTAGACGGGTTAACTCAAACCCAATTCATTTTATTTTGCGGGTTGAAAACACTCAACTCGAACCCGATCTACAAGTTAAAAACTAAAATCCAAACTCACTAAAACTTAAAGGTGGCAATGGGTCGGGTCATAATCTAGTCAAGGCTTAAACGGGTTGTGTCGGGTTTGACCCATTTACCAACGGGTCAGGAAAACCTCAACCCGCCCATAAACGGGTTGAACCTGCCACCTTGTTTAAAATTTAATTAATTAATTATTTTAATTATTTTTATTTTTATTACTTTTAATTTAAATTAATAAAATAATAAAATAATAATAAAAAATAATAAACGGTTCACACGAGTTTGCACGGTTGGGTTGGGTTCGACCCGTTTACCAACGGGTCGAGAAAACATCAATCCAAACCAAACCCATTTCATAAACGGGTCGACCTTAACCCGTTTAGTCGGGTTGATATGATATTGCCGGCTCTACTAAAACTCGAACAAGTTCGGACGGATTGACGGGTTGGATTAGAAATTGCAGCTCTAGTTTCAGTGTTTCCTACCAAAAAAAAAAAAAAATATTTCGAAGGTTAGGATCAGACAGATTTAGTTTAGGGAGGACAGGTGGGGTTTACATCCTAAGAAGTATTCTAAAATCACCCAAAGAAAAGAAAAGATAAAGAAAAGGAAAAGAATTTTGATTGGACTACTCTTCAGCATTGAATAAATTCTACAAGTTGGGAGTCCAGAGAGGGAGAAGAGAGACTTATCTTTGTTTGAAGTTTTCCAATCTCAGAACAGAACACCAATGAAGAAATCTTCCTCAGCTCCACCTTCAAAACCCACATCAGTTCTTCCTTACCAGACCCAGAACCTCAGAGAACTCTACCTGATCGGTAGGAAGCTAGGGCAAGGCCAGTTTGGCACAACATATCTATGCACAGAGAAGTCCACAGGCACCCACTATGCCTGCAAATCCATCCCCAAGAGGAAGCTCTTGTGCAAAGAAGACTATGAGGATGTGTGGAGAGAGATTCAGATAATGCATCACTTGTCTGAGCAACCCAACGTGGTGAGGATCAAAGGGACTTATGAAGACTCTGTGTTTGTCCATTTGGTCATGGAGCTCTGTGCAGGTGGGGAGCTCTTTGATCGGATTGTGCAGAAGGGGCATTACAGTGAGAGGAAAGCTGCACAGCTTATCAAAACTATTGTTGGGGTTGTGGAGTCTTGTCATTCTCTTGGGGTTATGCATAGGGATCTCAAGCCTGAGAACTTCTTGTTTTCTAGTTCTGATGAAGATGCTGCACTCAAGGCTACTGATTTTGGATTGTCTGTGTTCCACAGGCCAGGTTGGTTGATGAATTCTTTCCACTTCCTTAATAGTCTTTAACATTTCTTTTTTTTTTTCTTTCTATTTTATGTTTTGTATTTATCTTTGTTTCTGTTCAAATGAAATGGTTATTCTTGGTATGTGATTGAAGATTAATGTCTTTTTTCAGAGTTTTGTTTGGATGTCTTTTGGCAGGAAATGGGTATTATTAAAGATTGAAATTTATAACATGTTGGCTTGTTGATGTTTCATACATTTCTTTCGTCAATGAAGAAAATTAGAAGGATAGGATCAAGATTTTGAATCTTGAATAGTCTGTGACTGGTGGTTCCCTTTGTTGTCTATTGGATGGAAACTTAGTAGGTAAGTTGATGTTAATAATTCAGATTTACATGCTTTTCTTTGTTAATGATGATAGTTTCTCTGATGGAAAAGAAGGCATTACTTTAGTGCATAACTGCGAATTGCATGCTGTGGTGTAAGAAAGAAAAATGGTAGAGATTTCGAATCTTGAATCGTCTGTGAATGGTTGAAGGCGGCGGCCCCTTTTTACCAGCATAAGAGACTGCTATAAGGTGGGATACATCAGATGAAAAATTGTGATTTAAAAGAAAAGGGCGTCGATTCAACTGTAGAAACTTGAGTAAATAGAAGACTCGATATCCAATCAACCTTACATGATTGATAGTGAAGAGTCCAAGTGATGCACCCTTTCCATACTGATACATGATACATGAAGATTCTTGTTTGTGTTACACCTAGATTTATAATACAAAAGCGAATAGCAGTATAATGATGTCAGGCTTCATTTTACTAAGTTACAATAATAATATCCATAGACAATGAGGTTTAGCAGATGGTGACCATGGGAAATTGGATTGCCTTTGTGGAATGGATCACATACTTTTTCAGTTTCTCTTGTGGTCTTCATTCTTCAGAAGGCATAGTACTTATGGAAATGGTCTCGTAAGGCATGGTTGTTCTTTTTTAATCAAAGAAGCATCCGTTGGATTCTACACCTTTACATTCACCAAAAGATCTTTATTTGTTCACATAAAGTTGTTTCTTGCTATGGATGTCAAACAGCGCAAAATGGATGAAAATGAATGTATATTGCTTTCTTGACTGAGAAGAGAAAGATAACGATTGTAATTCAGAAAGAAGGTGATATCTCTGAGCAGACTGTATGACCACTTTAATTGGTGTGAAATACTGATGTGATGTGGTCGCTGGACTCACCACCAATATTCACTTAGAAAGTTTGCTGGCTACTCAGTTGACATGATGATTGAAGCATGATGTTTAAGATTGTAAAACTTGCATGCATTTCACATTGATTGCTTGGGTATAAATGCTTCAGTGGATAGCTCAAGGTTTCGCTAACATCCTTTTTTAAGATGTATCACTTCTTCTGAGAGTATTATGGTACCAAATATAGACATGTACATTTGTACCAAAATGTTTACTGGAGCTGTTAAGTTGATGCTTTAGTTGTTCAAGGGTAACGTAGATTAAGAACTTACGTTGGGACAAATGATCATAGATTGTTATTGCTAAATGTGAGTGCATATTGTCTGGGCGCTGTCTGTTTCATCATCTGTTCTGGACAGTGAAACAGCTTTACACTTTGGCTCCAAACATAGATATGTACATTTGTTTTGCCGTCCGGAACAGACGATGAAATAGAAAGTGCGCCAGATGATATTGAGTCTCAATGTCTGGATGCTATCCAACTTCCAGGAAGCTTTACTGTGCCAAATTGGTTTAGGGCAGCTGATACTTCCTAATTGATCTTAAATTCTACTGAGTATTAGCTATGACTAGTGGTGAACTGGTTATGTGAAGAATATAGAGATGACCAATTAAATACAATTATGTGTGATAAGTTGGATAATCAGATAATGATCCGATTATAAGTACCAAACGAGGGGTATTGTTACATTATTGTTTGGTTTGTGAAATATGCCACAGTTTGTATGCAAATCAATGTGTTGACCAATGAGTAAACCACATTATCCCCTTTCTATTGCTGAAGGGAGAAAAGAAAAACAGAAAAGGGGCGGCCTAAGCAATTAGAGGTGCCTGGTTCCACCTCTGAGGCATGAAAAAAACCAAATAAAATGTGTAATGTCATTGACTATTTGACTTATTGAGAAGGTTTTCTATGAACTGTATAGTGTTGCCTATCATCTTCCAAGAGTTTCATTCTTGAACTTATGTAATGGTGTTCCTTGGGTTTCTATCTGGAGAAATAGAAGCCTAGACAGTTAGCATGCAAAATTTAGGTCTGGGCCATGCAGGCTAATGAAATTTAAATCAAACAAGAAAAGTAAGTTGAACAATGCTATATTATTGGAGTAGTGTGGCAGAAAGAACATTCTTAGAGAGGTAAGAGATGGATACCAGATTGAGATTGAAAAGTTTTTATTGTCCTCTTTGGAGATTAGAAAAGCTTAGAGCTTGGAATTTGAAGATCAAAACACCTTTTTGGGTGAAAATGATGGATCCTTGAGGGCTGAAACAAAGAATGTCAATACAGTTACATAGCTTATTTTGTCTTATCCTATGTTACATAATTTTATTTTTTATTTTTTGCATTCTGTTATCACCCCTTTTATATTGTTGTTATCATGGCCATGGGTTTCTTCTCCTGACCAATCCTCATGATGCCAATATTGACTGCAAGCTATCACTATCAATGTAGTTCACACCTCAGGAACTTGATTTAAATGACAGGCTTTTATTTTATTTTTTTAATTTTTCATTTATTTACTCTTTTGATATTTCTCTCCTCATAGTATATGGAACTCCAAAGAATTCTCCAAGCTTTTTAAATGTACATGCAATTAGAAAGGATGACGTAAAGAATAATAAATAAAATTCTGATGTTCTTGCTGTGGTTTGCAATTCCCTCATGACTGCCCAACATGTTTCTTGTTCAATCATACATTGCTAATATAAAGCCGTATACATTGACCTTGGATTGAAGAAATTATTGTTTTGCAAGAAATATTATTTTCCATACCAAATACTAATGTACTTAAAATCTTAATTAAATACATTTAATAGTTCAATCCTAATTAAACATTCTCACTGGCTTTATCTTTTGATTGCTGTCTGTAGCTCGCAAGATCTGCTTCCAAATACCCTTGTTATTCGGGTATATTAATGAAGGTATATTTGCTTTAAAGGTCACGAGGGGCAGCTGCATGGACCCAGACCGGAGACCGGATCGGACATGATCAGTACCTGTCCTGTACCGGCAGCAATCAATTTTTGAAATAAAAAAATTGGACTGGTTGTACTGGTCGGTACTGGTCCGGTCCAGATTGATGCCGGTCTGGACTGTTCAATCTACAACTTTAAAAAAAAGGGACCAGTTGTACTGCTCCGCTCCAGACTGGTACCGGTACAGTGGTACATAACCTTGCGATGCATTCTTTTGTATCACGGCTTGGGACTGGATTGGTCCTGAAAACCCTGCATGGAAGATCATAAGGATAGTATAACAATGAAGCTTAATTAACATTTATCAGACCTGTAAAGAGTGGGACCTGACCCATCCCCCGGGAGGAAAACCAATCTGACTGGTTAATCCCAGTTTCTAATCATCTAGTCTGTCTAATGGTATACACATGATTCTTTAACCTCTGACTGCCCAAAATAATAAAATTAATTGTGCCATTACAAATTGTCGGAACCCTGGTTCAAGTTTTAGGTTAAGAAATTTTCAAATTTGGTGTTGGGTCCCTCATTACCATCTACTTTTGCTATGCCTATAAACAGGCTTCATATGCTTTATCTTATTGTTAATCGTCTTTCCTCTCAGTGTTCTAAGTGACTTTTTTTCAGATCTGAGCTGTTATTTCTTTTCCCTTTCTAGGGGATTCATTTTCTGATGTAGTTGGAAGTCCCTATTATGTTGCTCCTGAGGTGTTGCGCAAGCATTATGGACCTGAAGCAGATGTTTGGAGTGCTGGAGTTATCCTATACATCTTATTAAGTGGAGTTCCACCTTTTTGGGCAGGTAACAATCTCAAAAATCAACATCCATAATTTTCTGTACTGAAAATATCGTTCTGTCTACTATACATTTACTTTTACCAATGCTGTGTTTGCATCTTTTGTCATCTCCAGAAACTGAATCAGGGATCTTCAAACAGATTTTACAAGGACCATTAGATTTTGAATCAGAACCATGGCCTGGCATTTCAGAAAGTGCTAAAGATCTGTTACGGAAAATGCTTGATAGAAACCCAAAGAAAAGGCTAACTGCTCATCAAGTCCTATGTAAGTCATTTTCACGACAACTAAGCCACAAGAATTGTTGGAACTTTTTGGGAAAGCAAGGGCAAGTCATTTCTTAGTGTTGTTAAAGCTGTTGCATCTATTCCAGGTCATTATCATGATTTTTCTTTTTCCAGGTCACCCTTGGATTGTGGATGACAAAGTTGCCCCAGATAAGCCTCTGGATTCTGCAGTTCTATCACGCCTGAAGCAGTTCTCTGCTATGAACAAACTTAAGAAGATGGCTTTGCGTGTAAGTTTATGTCAATGTGTTTTATAATCACTAAATATTTTTTTTGGGTGTATTTGGATCTACAGATTTGGAATTGGTCTGTGGGTTTCTAAATCTGCATATTTGAAACTAACAAAATTTGAAATCCATGGATTTAAGATGACCTTTCACTCTACCAGTTGGAGTCGGGCTCTAGAGAGGAAATAAAACCCCTTTGGATATCTAAAATAATACCTTGTAAGCGGTTATTTCAAATCCACAGATTTTTAGGTTAAATTCTTCTTTTGAAACCTTAAAAGATTTCGGGGCATCTAAATCAAACCTCACACAAACAATGCATTTGGATTTGAGAGGTCAAATCCAATTCTGCCCCTCCAAACCTCACACAAATAAGGATATCTATCTTCATTGAAGATTTTGGCATATTCTTTTTTTTTTTTTTGGAAGGTAAGTTTCTATTTTGTATTAATAAAAATAAAGTACAATGAAGTTCTACAGGACCCAAACTACCTAGAGGATGGTATGAAAGTTATTACACAACAGATCCCATGATATGTCATATTCTGATTCTTATGGATTCTGTTTTCTTTTGGATCAACTACTTATTTGTTCCTACAGCGAATTACATATCAAGAATGAATTTTCATCTGCAGGTATTAGGATCCACTTTAGATGAACCATTGCATGGGTTCCAGATATTAATTGTTCTATATTGAAGCTCGCGATAGTTGAAGACACAGTTAGCAGATTTTCAGAGTCAATCTTTTGTTGGGAATACCAACCACATTATTATAGGTAGTCCTCTGCATGCTTCCAGCAGCAATGCTAGATATCTAATATGCCAAGGTTTTACTGGTCCTCTGGTGCATGTTACACTTTCTCATCTCTCCAGAGTCGTCTTTGATACTGGTACTACTGCAGAGAGAAGTATGCAGGTGTTTTTATTTTTTATTTTTTATGGATAAATTGGACCAAGCATATCTGAAAATCTAGTAGTAGCCCCAGTAAGCAAAGTGTTTAAACTCGGTATCGAATCGGGGCTCGTCCCGGTCCAATACAGAGTTGGATCACCGATCCTAACATGACCTAATTTTTTATTTTATTTTATTTTATTTTAAATCATAAATTTTTTTAGGGGTGTTGGACGATCCATATTGGATTGTCTGATCTGACTCGTCCGGAACCGAGTCAGATCGTCTAGATCGGACGATTTGACTCAGTTTAGGACTGAGTCAAAGAACTTCAGTAATTTTTAGGATCGGCTTGGGATCGTGACTCGTCCTGGGTTGATCCCGAGTTGTATATACTTAACACTATGCCAGTAAGTGGTAAAATAAAGGAGAGTAGGTAGATTGTTTGAGCGTGGAAAATGGGGACCTAGGCAAGTGTGTGCGAGATGATGCGAGAAGGTGCTATTGAAGGATTTAGAAGGACTAAGGGAAGACCTGAAAGCTGAAAGGACCTAAGTGGAGTCTGTAAAAAATGATTTAAATCCACATAATTTGACTGAAGATAGGGTTTTTGATTAGATTGGAATGGTGGGATAGTATTTGTGTTGCAGACCCTAATTAGTTGGGATAAGACATTTTTCGTTGTTGATGATGAGTGAAGAAAAACTTATGGAAGTAAAGAAGATTTAGGATACAACATGAGAATCACTGCACCAGTCTGAAGAAACAGCTAGAAAAATAAACTATTAAAAGCAAATACAGAAATAATCTACCAGCAAGTGCAAAAGATGACAATTCCCTCTAACCACCCTGTATTCCAAAGTCTCTAAGAACACCATTCTTGGCAAGGCTGTCCATTAGAATGTTGTCAGATCTAGGCATTCAAAGAATGAGATATTCATTTTCAATGTTCTAAATCTCACCAACCGCATAATATGGACAATCCTCGAAGAAACATTGGACTCGAGACTCGCCCATCCAATAATAGCATTAGAATCCTCTTCCACTACAAGATTCAAGAATCTTAAATTGCATGCCTCTTTTAACCCCCACTAGCTTTCAAGTTACCGACTCCTACAAGGCCGGAGAATGAATATATCATCTCCCTGAGGTGATTTCTGGAGGAAATTCTTGATCTCAAGGGGCGTGGTTTACTGATAGAATAGCCATCAAAATTAAGCTTAACCCAACCAGGCTTAGTAGGAAGCCAGTGTGAACTTACACTAGTTAGGAGCAGTCTCCTAATGTTTTAAAGTTCATTACCAAGACCTTTCTTGGATTACCCATTATATTAATGGAAACCTTATCTTTTCCATTTTAAAAAGAAAAGTTAAAGGAATAAGATTTCGTGTAGTCGGTTAAAGCGTGGTGGCCTCTTTTTTCTTCAAAGGGGAAAGCAGTGATGTTTTCCTCACAAAGAGTGAGAACTTCAAATGAGGAAGTTGAGAAGTGGAACATGGATATATTTGAAGGTTGGGGATGTGAAATATAGCTATTTTGGAGGAAATTGGATCCCTATACTTAGTGGGTAGCTAGGTTGAAAAAGACTTGTGAAAGTTGACAAGAACAGAAAAAAATATCTGGAGGCAGAAATCAAGGGCTGTTGTTAGAAAGGGATAAGAATATATGGTTTAAACTTGTACAAAAAGGCTCCTAGAGTGTGAACAATGTAGTGGAAACTGTAAGTGGACAGGAAGTTTTGGAAGAGGAAGACTATGGGCTAAAAAGATTTTAGGAATCCGATAAGAACAGAAGAAATTATCTAGTTGCAAAAATCAAGAGCTATTGGTAGACGTGGATAAGAACATGTAATTTAACCGTGTACCATAAAAGGCTTCTAGAAGAATGGACACTATAGCGGTAAACTGTAAGTAGACAGGAAGTTTTGGAAGGGGAAGATCACTTAGGAAAGCCATGGAGTTCTATAAGGAGATTTACTAAGTGATGGAAATGTTTGGCCCATGATGGAATGGCCATGGAGGCTTGCTCAGTTGATTCTTTTGGCCCGTTACCTAGCTCATGGACTGAATATCTCATTCATCCTGAGATCAGCTAACTTGGATGCGGACTCCTTGGCTAGGAGAGGAGTGGTTAAGGCATCATTGTTCACTGGGGTTCCTACAGATGCGATTTTAGCAGGCCAGCATTGATTCTCAGGAGGATTTGGCTAATGTGTATTAGTGCTTTCGTATATTTTCTTTACTTCTTTCCTCTTTGTTTGCTGTCTACCTTAGACAGCATCCTGCTTTGTACTTATATTTTTATATA
>JAUPMG010000014.1:23937584-23953449 GCA_031762675.1 Pachysandra terminalis
TTTGATTGGTTGTGTGGTTTTCAAGTCCATAGATAAGAAAAAACAATACAAATCACTGAGTACAAATTTCATCAAAATTTTCTTTTTATTGATAAAAATAAGATCGAAAATGTCCACGTTGTATTAATACTCTGGTCATGATAATTAGGGGTGTAATTGGGTCAGTTTGGTTCGGTTTAGTGGGCAAACCAAATCAAACCAAAATACAATGAACAAAATCAAAAACCGAACCACAGGCGAACCAAACCAAACTACGGTGATCTAAACCGAACTAAACCAAAATAGATTCAGTTTGATTCAATTTGATAAAATTAATGTTATTTTATATATTGAATACACAAAAAAATACATACGTACAAACATACATACATAAACCAAAATATTTCTCTTGGGGGCCAAATTAAATTACAAATGATAAAAAAAGTTCTAACGTGTTTCACCAATCATTGCTCGATGATTTCGATATGGTGGACCAAAATGAATTTCAATAGAGAAGTTTTCTATTCTTTCTTTATTTATATAAAATAAATAGCAAAATTTCATCAAAATAAAAGAATATTCACTATGAAATCTTGATGATTTGAATAAAATAATTGTATTTTTAAGTTATTATTTTAATCAAAATTAATTATTCCGACAAATTTCAAACTTTTTTGTCAAAATTGTATGAAATCTTTTAGAGCAAAATTTTAGGATTTTGATTTTACCTTACCTAAACGAAAATGAAAAATTTCAACGTAATTTAAAACCTTGAAATATATTAATAAATTGGTAAGGCTGTATATGAGTTAAGCCAAGCCAAGCTTTGTCCAAAACAGCTCATGAGCATAAACCTTGAGCAAGGCTCAGGCTTGACTCAAGCTCGTTAAAAGATTTTGGGATCAGGCTGGTTAAAATAGTTTTGGCTCAAGTTCGGCTCGTAAAAGGCTCAGGTTTGCAAAAAAACCTTAGCTTAGTCCAAATACACTAATATTATAGTTGATGATGATTATTATATCTACCATAATATTTTTTTCAAAATATATTAATATATAATATAAGATATAGGAATATAGATGTATAATTTCATAAACAAACCGAGCGGAGCTTTAATCGACCCGGGCCTATCAAAGCTCAGCTCAAGCTCATTAAGTTAATGAGCTTTTTAATGGCTCAGATTCAGCCCGTTTTTTTATGGCTCAGATTCAGCCCGTGAGCCTAATTATAAAGCTCAAGTTCGGCTCATACAAGCCTAGCTAGCTTGGATCGTTGACAGCCCTATAAATAGGTATAAGGCTAATTTTAAGAAAATATGTGTAAGAATAAAATGTTAGAAAGTTAAAATGACTATATATATATATATAAATGGGTAAAATTTGTAATTATATATATATATAAAGTAATTATTAAAAAATTTGAAAATTTGTGAGTTTTAGGGGAACCAACATGTAATTATTAACTAATCTTTTGTTTTTTAAGGGCAGGAAAAAAAATTTAGGGGTGCAAAAAAAATTTGAGAGGGGGCAATTTATAATATATTATAAAAATTATGAACCTAATTGAACCTAATTCAAAATAATAAAAAATTAAGAGGGGGGGAGAGAAGGGGGACAGTTGCCCCCTCTCGCCCCTATGTGGCTCCGCTCGACTCTAGCAGCTTCTTTAATCAGCTACCATAAACATAAGATGGTCTAATTGTATTTGATATATGTGGATAGACAGGATTAGGTGTCAAATATGTTTTTATATTTAAAGTTACACAGACTAGTGTGCAGAGTTTTGATAGTGCTTGTGTTATCGAATTTGTAGAATTATGGACAAACCAATTCTTTGTCTATGGCCAAAAATATGACCAATTGACCTGGAATTAGTCTGCGGATCCTTATAAAATATACCTTCTGGTTATATTATGGAAAGGTTCATTAGTGTTCAAAAGTGGTTATGATTTAGAAAGCAGTTTCTATTACTCTTTGTAATAGAGCAAGAAAGTATTTTACCATGTTTTGAGCAGGAGCTGATGTTATCTTTTAAAGAATAAGATCTAAGAAAAGTGAGTCATCTAAGTACATAACACCAATTATGCTACTATATTTAACTCCATTTTGAAGCAATGTTGAGACAATATAGATTGGTTATTAGCCCTTATCATTATTTCCTCAATTTCCTTTCTTTCACTCCATACTCCGGTCTCTTGTCTGTTTGCATCAGGATGAGAAGTGACAAACTTAGTCTATTGAAAAATAGAAGAAAGAGATTCAAGAACTTTATGAAGCTTTTATTTGTCTTATAAATTCATTTCTTAAGCATGTCATATTCATGGCAAGCTCACCAATAGTACAGCATAACAGGAAGCAAGATTACTTGTAAAGAGTGTAATGTTCATAGCAAGTAATCTTGAAGACATTGTTAGTGATAAGGACACAAGATTCACTAGGCATTCTTCGAGAAAATTGTTTAGAATATTGAGCTGAAGATACACTTCTCTCCAGGTTTCCAGACACAAAACTGATGGCTATGGAAAGCCAGTCAATTCATTACTAAATTAGTACCTAAGGCACTTACTCCGTTGGAAAGCCGGTCAATTCATTACTGAATTAGCACCCAAGGCACTTACTCCGTCGGAAAGCCGGTCAATCCATTACTGAATTAGTACCTAAGACACTTACTAGGCATGAAACAAAAAAGATTTGTGAACTGTCTTGATGTTATAGGGAAAGAACATTTACTCACAAGGAGTGAGAATACAATAAAGGGTATCAAGAACATTTATTCACAAGGAACAAGAATAAATAAAGAAGAAAAAGTATATTCGAATATAAAAGCTCCAAGTCTACAACAATGAATCTATCCTTCAATATAACTCCAGTTTATTAGCGAAGAGACGTCTGCTACATGATTTGATGACCTTGGCATCATTAAGAACAAATTGTTCAAAGATAATACCAAGTCATGAACATCTTTAATTATATGTGAAAGTCTCCACCAGCATAGCATGTAGAAAAGTATGATATCAAATCAAACCTCATGTAGTGGCCATCTATTGCACCCATAAGCTCCAAAATACAGGACTATACTACGGAAGTTTGAGAGCAGAAAAATATGATTAATAATGAAGGATGTAGACAATTCCATGTAAAGGCACAACAAGAATGTTAATGCGAACAAATAAAGAACCAACAGACCTCTTATGCAGCAAGAATTAATGTGAACAAAAGGAAGTTCTAGATGTGAGTAGAAAAGACAGGATCTCAGAGGTAAATAGAATAAGTATATTGTTGGCACATTGACAACTCCATAAATACCTCTTGAATATCCTAAAGAAAATGTTCATGGTTGTAGAATATTCTAGAATGTTAGATGAAACACATGTAGCAAACGTCTAAATTTTCTATATGAAACTTCCATATTGTTGCAAGCTATATCCTCCTCAACCCCAAGCTGATCCGTAGAGGTAAGGCAGTACATATTTGATTTAGGAAACTTATATATCTGTCAGTAGACCTGACATCTCCTTTGCAGTGGGAGCTGTTGGTGAATTCATGGAGAATCCAAAGTGTCATTGGGAAGCAGTATGCAAAATTTTGAAGTATTGGAAGGGTGCCCCAGCAAAAGGACTGGTGATAGTCCAAGAAAAACCTTGATATTTTTGCCTACGTGGATGTAGATTGGGCTGGTTCTAAATTTGATAAACGTTCTACTATCAGGTACTACATATTCATTGGTGGTGATTTGGTTACATGGAGAAGTAAGAAACAGAGCATGGTTGCTAATCAAGTGCTGAAGCAAAGTATCGAGCTATGGTTCATACTGCATGTGAGCTAATGTGGTTGAAGACTCTTATGCGAGATATTGGCTTTATAGATGAGAAGCATATGACTAAGTTCTGTAACAATCAAGCAGCTATATTCATTACCAATAATCCAGTTTTCCATGAGAGGACCAAACACATAGAAGTGGATTGTCACTTCATTAGAGTTACGACCAAGAAGATATATACTCCACATGTCAAATCCAAAGATCAAGGTGGTGATATCTTCACCAAGATTCTTGCTCGTGGTCCATTTTCAGTTATGAGTTCCAAGCTGGGTATGTGTAATATATATATCTAGCTTGAGGGGGAGTGCTAAAGTAGGGTACGATCACGTGTTTAAGTAAGGGTCCTTTAGTAAATACTCATTATTATACTAACAAAATAGGTGGTGCAATCCTTTTGAGGGGAATATCCACGATTACAACAATCTTCTTCTTTCTCTGCTTCTCTTTATTATTTTCATCTTCAGAAACTAATAGAAATGAATGCATCCAAGAAAGCTTGGAAGTAACCCCTAAAGATCATAAAATATTGAAGAGTGAACTAAGATGATTGGGGCAATGTATATTAAGATAAATGATGGCTCCAGTGAGAAGATATGAGATGGTACAAGGCTTTTAAAGGGCAAGGTGAAGACTGAACTGTACAAGGATGGAGTTAATCAGAAAAGATATATAACAACGCACAACTTCTTTTAATAAAAGTAATGATAAATAAATAAATGAAAAATTCTCCAAGTATTTTGATTGGCGACGCAAGTTTTTCAATAGACCTACGAAACGATGAATCAAGTATAAATGCGCTTGGATGCCAAATAGTAAGCCTCAAAAGAAACACTAATGACAGATATGAAGCATATAATAGTATTTGAAAAATGGATGCAAGAATATAGAATATTAAGAAAATCATCATCAAAATTGTATATAAAATGAAATTTAGAAGAAAAAAATTATGATGTACCAGTGGAAAGAGTACGGCCATAACCCCATAGCTCACAAGAGGAGTAACAAAGAAAATTGCCAAGACACATGGGCTTCCTGAAAAGTCATTGAATACGAACATGTAAATATTAACCACACCACATAAGCTAAAGAAGGGGGGAGAAGAAAGAAGATCATGCTATTTATAGAAATCTTTGGAATTAATTTTTTTCCTTATTTTATATTGACTATTTTATTCTTGTAAATCATGTTCTGGTAATGACAAACTATAACCGAGGTCTATAGATGAATAGAAATTTGCAGAGGGCGTAAAAGGTTTCATCCACATCCAACACAAAAAGGATTTTCTAATGGTTGTAAACTCCTTGAAGATTATTAATATTTCTCTTATGAAGGCATTTGATCTTGTAGTTCATTTACCTTGCACTAGTATTCTGAAAATAAGAGGAAACCTATTTGTCTCAATAAATGTCCCTAAATATCATCTCCATACATCTCATGGTATGAAGGTTTAAGAGAGAGAAGAAAAGAAAGAGCTAACCAATAGACAGATGCATGAGTCCTAAGCTATGACAATTAATTGATGATTCTTTTCCCATGTAAGGTTGGACACAAATAATACAATAGCTTATATTTACTTATCTGGGAAAGGGGAAAAAAAATTCACGGCCTACTAATCCATTTGTGCCTAAATCAGGTCAACATCCTCAAGAAATGGTTCATAAACTGAAAAATAAGACTGTTTGAAAGTTGACATATCTTTCAAGGTGCTGTAGCAAACTTATGGTGTGGATTTGCAGGACCTTGAGTCATGAGGTAACGGTAACTTTTATCCCTGTTATCATTGCATAGCAGCCAATAGGAAAATGCATTGCCTTGTGGCCTTGTTCAAAGATGACATATCTTCAGTAAAGATGATCCACACCCCAAGGAAAATCACAGTCCATTCATACTTCCTACTTACTATACATATGGTATTATTCGATAAATTAAGCGTAAAACTAGATCCAATCCAAGTATATGCATTGTCTTGATGCATTTACATGGATTTAATCAAGTGATTTCACATTAAAGAGGTAAAAGAACATATAAGATTGGGGCAACTGTACTTTCCTTTCTTTCTTTTTTTTTTTTTCCCTTTGTCCTTAAAATAGAACCTTTATGCCCAAGTAAATATCATTCTATTAACAGAGGAGCATATTATTGGTAAACATTGGTGAGGATAAATATCAAAGTTATGTTTGTGATTATATGGTTTTGTACCATCCAAGGTTTGAAGTATCAGCTCCAGATCAGAAATCGGCCCCCTCCACAAACCGATACGAGTCAATACGTATAGGCCGATACCATTAAAGAATAGAGGCTATTGGTGAAGGTATCTGCCAATACCTTTACCAATCGATTTGTATCGGCCACCCTCGATACCAATATGATTCGGTTGAGTTGTATTGGTTTCAGCCAATGATTGAAACCTCGGTACCATCACAACATAAACAGGAAAGTACTGGAACCATGTGGGGTAGCTAATATTATTTCTGCACTGGTGAGGATAAGGATGTTGATTTTGAGTAGGCCCATGATGCCAAGTAGCTATGATCCCTGCTGTGTTTTAGCTTTTCCATAAAAAAAAATTAACTTCTCTTTTTTTCTTCTCTTTTTTGGGGAGGGGGGGTAGCTCTCAGTATGGTGTCTTCAGAGTTCGCAGGATTGGAAACTGGAACCACCCTTCTATGAGGGATGCCTTAGATTAGACCATTCTAACACAATTGACTTCAATCTAAAGTTATTTATGTTTGTGGATTGGATGAAACTTGGGTATTAGAACAAAATGCGGAAGTTATTTTAAATTGCGATACAGCACAACATATATGAAAGATGTTGATGCCGGATTTGTAAGATATGACCAACGGAAGCTGGTGAAGTCACAAATCAGGCCAAGGATGGGTGAAGCTTGTCCAAGGAGCAGCCGTTATACTTTATACATTTTCTTCAACTCTTGTGGTTTGTAGATATAACTCAGATTCTTTGATATGTTCACTTAGGAGGTCATACCTTCTTTGGTCAAGGCAAATGAGGCTTCAGTTGATAAAGAAGTAGGTATTGATGTTCCTTCCGAGATGCCTCAAAAGGAACAATTACCTAAGGTGCAAGACAATACTCCTGTTGTCACGAATCACAACCATGCTCGAGGAACCTGCTTCCAACCCTTCTTGACATCAAATGCTAACATACCCGAGGACACTGTGGCTAACAAAGGGATCCCACTGATGGTGGTTCTCCTCCTACTGTTACCTCTAATGATGCCACCAAGGTTATCAAGGCTTGAAAGAAGAGAACAGCCGAGGATAAGCCTGAGAGATCCCCTAAGCAGATTCGAGAGCTCTCTCCAGAATTGGAGCCTTCCCGGATGGTGGTTATACATGGGTATCTTGTGCCCAAGGGAAGGTCCTTCTGGATGAATAAGCTTTTTGATACTTCCAAGAACCTTTCAAATGATGGAGCGACTCGTAGTGTAAGAATGAGAAGTGCCGGCAAGTTCTTTTTCTGGAAACGATTTCTTGAGTAGATTTCACAAGCGTCCACCGAGAAGATTTCCAAGCATGGAGGGATCTAGCCAATGATCTACATGCTTTAGACTTGGAGATAGATTGGTTGATAGATCATCTACACGATGTGGAGGTTCAATGGGGGAAAATGAACGAAAGACGCAATTAGAAACAAAGGGAAATAAATATAAGGAAAAGATTGATATTCTGAAGGAATAGCAAGAAAATACCTAAGCTGGAATTGTTGAAGCTGAGGAGAAGATAAGAATAAATAAGGAAAAGTTGACTGAAAGAGATTTTGCTCAAAACCAACCTCTTCAAGGCAGGGAATACAATGTCGCCATTTCCCCAGTTGGCAACATGACATATGGGTATTATGTCGTTTTGCGGCGACATGAGCGACATCGGCAACATGTCGGCGACATGGGGGAAATTTTCAGTTTTTTGAATTTTTTTTTTCAATTAAAAAAATGTTATGATGTATTATAACATTTTTGCATTTTTTGATGTATTATGATGTATTTAGACATTACTTAGGGTTGTTTAAACTTGGAGGAAAACCCATCAAAAATCCCACATTTTCCCAGATTTCCCCATCATTTCCCCCATATTTCCCTTTTCCCCCTCATAGGTGGCACTTGATTTCTAGTTTTATATATTTTTTTAATTGACTTACATTCACTTTTAGTGTAGCTTAATTAGATGTAGCATCTTTTTACAGCTTACAGACCCGGCAACGTGTAAGCAAACCCCCCTCATGTAATGACTTCTAATATGTAGGCATTTGTTTTTGCATTTTTGATGCATTTGGATGCATTTAGGCCTTAATTAGACATATTTAAAGTTTGGGGCCAAAAATCCATCATTTCCCCAACATTTCCCCCCATTTCCCTAACTTTTCCCCATGTCACCGACATGTCGCCAGATCAAACTGGCGACATCGACACAGTAAACCTTGCTTCAAGGTGATGTTGAGCGTTTGAAGATGGACCTATTGCCCGGAGCCTTTGATGTGTTATCAGAAGACGAGGAGATCATGGGAGAAGAGGGGGAGGAGAATCACAAAAAAGAATAAAAAAAAAGTTGTTTTTGATGTACACACATATCATTTCATCATTTTTTTTTGAACTTTTGTAAAGTTCAGAATGATGGAATGAAAATAGAGAAAAATTCTTCTCTTTTCTTTTCTTTGTCTAATGAAAATAGATTCTGAGCCATTTTCCATTTACAACTTCCATTTGTGCATCAAAAGATAAAATTCGATAGTAACCCGTGGGTTGTGCTTCAATAACATGAAATGGTCCCTCTCATCGGGGTGAAAACTTACGTTTCACAGTGCTGCTCCTCTTGTGGAATGATGCACTTAGGACCAAGTTACCAACACTGAACCCTCGAGGCTTGACCAATTTGTTGTAGACTTTAGAAATTATTATCATTGCATACTCGATGATATTCCAGCCAAGCTCGCTTAGAGCAATGACCCTTGCTGCTGATACTGGTAAAATAGCTTCTGCCCCATATACCAGAGAGGGTGTAGCATTAGTTGCCTGATGTTTGATGGTCTGATATCCCCATAGGGCATAGGGCAAGTACTCCGACTCATACCATTGTCTAGATCAGTGATAGACCATCCTACGCGAGATCCGTAATAGTATCTTGTTGGTGGCCTTAACCTGACCATTGCCTTGCAGATAGTACAGTGTGGACTTAATGTGATGAATGACATGTGGATGTCACCAATCGAACATTTCTATTGAGGAATGAAATCTCGTTATTAGTGATGATTCTCTTGGGATGCCAAATCTACAGATGATGTGTTCTTTTATGAATTGAGCCACTGCGGCCCCAGAAATTCTCTCCAGAGGAATTGCCTCCACCCACTTAGTAAAGTAGTTGGTAGCTACTAGAATCCACATATGACCCTTAGAGCTCTCAGGGTTGATGGGGCCTATCAAGTCAAGCCCCCAAGTAAGGAAAGGCCATGGGAATATGATAGATGCATCTCTTGAGCTGGTCGCTGAGGGAGGTCACTATGTACCTGACATCGAGCACATTTCTGAGTGTAGAGGAAGCATCAGGCTCCATTGTAGGTCAGTACTACCCGATATGTAAAAGTTGATAAAACAACTTCCTTTTATCTGGGTGAACACCACATTGGGCACTATGAATTTCTTTGAGGGCTATCGGGATCTCTTGGTGACTTAGACATCGTAGAGACGCTCCATTGAATCCTTGTCTATATAGATCATCACCTTGCATATAGAATCTTTTGGACCTCTTCTTTATGGTATTAACCTCAAAATGGTTTTCAGGTAGGACTTTGTCCTTAAGATAAGAGATAAATGGCTGTCTCAAATCAGCATACTAATGAGTCTGTAAACATTCTAATTCATCGGTTAACTCTTGGGAAAATAAACAGGAATACTAAGCTTGAGCTGCATTAGAAGCCATTGTAGGCTAATAGACCTCTGATCATTGAAGACGTTGATACTAAGGAATGTGGTCAAGGGATCCACAAGAAGCAATGTGCTTCTCATGAAATTTTTCCCTAGCCTCTCGAGGACCTAGACATCGAACTAAAGTAGCACCATTGGGACCTTTGTAGTATAGCAAGTCCTCTCTCATGATAAACTTCATCAACCCTTTGAGAGTAGTTTTTGCGCTTTCTCCTCGAAAAAGCGAGTCTTGGATTATGGTAGTTCTTGAATCATCGGGGTCATCAATTGGATCCATATTTTGTTCCTGGGATGATGGTGATGATCTTTTAATAATGAGGAAAATTATCATACCTTTAGTTATCTTCATTCTGTTGGCTATGTTAGCAAGAGCATAAGCTTGAGCATTCTCCATTCTCCTAGTGTGATCCATTTCAACTTTTGAAAAGAACGAGAGTAGCATGTGTAAAGTGGTTCCATAAGGCATGAGATCGAGTTCCTTGACAGCAAAATCTCCTTTGATTTGGTCTATGACTAATTTGGAATCTCCGTATATATGTATCCTTTGAATCCCAGTGTCCTTAGCAATCATGAGTCCGAGTAGCAATGCTTCATATTCAGCTCTATTATTGAAACGAGGAAAGTATAATTTGAAGGAGAAAGAATGTTGTTGTCCAGTTGGAGAAATGAGTTCAACGCCAGCACCTGCTCCTGCATCAATTGACGAACCATCAAAATATAATCCCATCTCTCTGTCGAGGTTGCCATAATCTCTTCACATTGGAGGGAATCTTCCACTTCATCATTAATCGAGAATGCTGGAAGCAAATCAGCTACTACTTGACCTTTGACTGTCTTGGGACTTTGGCAAGAAATATCAAATTCAATAAGTAGTAAAGGCCATTTGGCAATATGCCTTGTTAAAATAGAGCTTGATAGCAAATATTTAATGGGATCAGCTCGAGTGATGAGTTGAATCCAATGAGAGAGTAAGTAGTGCCTCAACCATGCGACTACATGTATCAATGCTAAGCATGCTTTCTCGACCCTTGGATATCTTAACTCTGCGCCTAGTAATAGTGGACATATATAATATACCTGTCTATCCAACGTCATCCCCTTGGGCAAGCAAGCCCCCAATTGCCCCATCGGTTGAAGCCAAATACAAAATAAGAGGTCACCCATGTATTGGTGCAATCATGGTGTGAGGGTGAGAGAGTACTTGTTTAACCCTTAGAAATGCCTCTTCACACTCGACGGTCCATTTCAAACAAGCCTTCTCTTTGAGCAAGGGAATTAGTGGAACAATATGTGCAGATAAACCAGGTACGAACCTTCAAATGTATGATACCTTCCCAAGAAAGGTCTTCAACTCCTTAGTTTTTGGTGAAGGCATTTCAAGGACAGCTTGAACTTTGGTAGGGTCCAAGCTAATTCCATGGAAATGCACCATGAACCCAAGAAACTTCTCAAAAGAAACTCCAAAAGCACATTTTAATGGATACATTTTCAAATTATAATCTCTGCACCTTTGGAAGATTCTCGAGGATAGCAAAGTGTTGATGAGGATGGTTGGAATTAACCACAAGATCATCCACAAAATCCTTGACTTCCTTATGCAACATGTCATGGATGATTGAAGTCATGGCACGCTGGTAAGTAGCACCTGTATGTTTCAAACCAAAGGGCATGACAGTGTAATAGAAGTTGCCGAGGGGGGTTTGTAATGCTGTCTTCTCATCATCAAGGGGATCCATTCGAATTTGATTGCACCCATACCATCCATGAAGGAAAACATTTCATGCCCAATAGTTGCATCAATCAAAATGTCCATGTTTAGGAGTGGAAACTCATCCTTGGGATAGGCTTTGTTAAAGTCTCGAAAGTCTACACATCTTATTTGGCCATTATTCTTTTTGACGGGGACAACATTGGCCAACCATGTGGGGTGCTGTATGGGTTTAATGAAGCCAGCTCCCAAGAGCTTTTAAATCTCTAACTTGATTTGTAACTCGAGTTCAGGTCTGAAGATCCGCATGGAATGCTTGACAGGTCACATGTCTAGTGTTATATGGAGTTTATGAGTAATAAATTCAGAATCCAAACCAGACATTTCATTATAAGTACAAGCGAATGCACCATGATAACGACGAAGTAAAAACACTAATTCTTCTTTCTCAGATGGCTCTAAACTCACTCTGATTAATATAGGTTTGTCGTCAGCTGGATGATCTCCCAGGTTGATGGTTCCCAATGTTTCTTCAACTGCCTTAACACCATCTTGCATACATTCTGGTGCTGTTGCCATTTTTTCTTTTGTCTCCATCGCTTCATACGTATAGGGACCACTTTACTCAGAAGGCCCAGCGGTCTCGAGGGACCATCATAAGCAATATACATATCGCCCATCGGGTATACGGACTCCAATGTATTGCACCTTGGGAAGTATGTTATCATCGGCCCAAGGCAGAATCCTTGATGATGTGGTATAAGGAGAAGCAAATATAGCTGGTCAGGATGAAGGTTCCGTTGGTGATGCTGATATGGATGGGGTAAAAGGTGATAAATTCTTTGAAGGAACAAAAGGGCGGGGTTTAGACAAAAATGAGGTAGATGGTGAGCTGCCCGATGGGGCTGAAGCTGATGTCGAGGGGCCTTGAGTGGGAGTATGAGGAATGTCACCCTAAGGAGGGGTACTGAGGGAAGGTCCAACTTGGCATTCACCCGAGGGGGCTAACCCGTCGTAGTAAATGGTTTCCGAAATGTTAGTCTCGGATTGGTCAAATGGGCACTGCTCTCCAGGACCACGCACTATCTTGCCGTTCCACCACCATTCAAGCATTGATAAAAGGATGATGGGACAACTCAAAGCCGATGTAGCCAAGGTCGTCCAATGAGAATGTGGTAACTAGCTCCTCCATTAATGATGTCAAACTTGGTAGAGAGCTTGAAGGGGCCAATTTGCAAATGAAAGGAGACATGCCTGATGGTGCACTGCCCTTGACTATCGAAGCCAATGACCTGAATGGATTGCTTCACAACTTTCTCTTTGGGTACTTGGGTTGCTTGTAGAGTGGTGAGGGGGATCAAATTAACTGATGAGCCAAGGTCGAGAAGAGCCCACCTTATATCAACTCGGTGTAATATGGCATTCACGTATAGAGGACGATAATGGTCTGGATAAGGTGCCATCATATAATCATCAGTAAAAGTTTTGACATTTCACTGAGACCTCAATGTTTGCTTTCCATCGGAGTCTGCTGTGAAACATTCTTCTCCATGCTCTCGAGTGATGGACAATATAGCCGATATGACCCTCTGTTGGACAACTGGACAGAAACCCATTTCATCGTAGAAGGTCTGAATTTAGAGGTGTTCTGTAATACTTCGGCAAAACGTCGGTCCTCAACATCTTCTCTGGGTACATTGTCGATCAAAGCTTGGACAATGACATTAGCAACTTCCATCCCTCTGTGATTTGGGAGAGGATCTCGATTGGCAGACCCTTCAGTGGGCAAGTCAACTTCCCTAGCTGCTAACCAAGCATGAAAAAGGCAATCAAGAGCAAAACAATTGATGGTGGCATGGCCTTTCATGCGATGGAACTTGCAGTGGTTGGGAGCCTTTATATCTGCAACTGTTGGTGTTTTGGTTTAGGGAGGGAAAATGACATTCTTGTTCCTGATCCAACTTTCCAACAAGGCATCCAATTGTTGAGAAGTGCATGGGATAGGACGAGGGAGCTTGCGTGGTCGATCTTTGACCTTGGACTTCTTGATCGTTGGTGCTTCTTCAGCAACTTGAGCAATGATTGGCCCGAGGCCGAGGACGTTCTTGTCTCCTTTCTATGAGTCTGGGAACAGAAGTGTTAATTCTCTGGCCAGCCTCGTGCAGTCAAGTAAAGCTGATGAGGCACAGATTCTCCAAGAAACCTTGATAGACCGTGAGCATGCCATTAATACACATCTGTACAAATTTCTCCTCGACTATAGTTTCACAACAGTCCATGGCAAGGCTCGAAAAATGGCGTACATATTCAACAAGATCCTCCAAGGATCTCTTTCTTTCTTTGCTGAGGTCAATGATAATGAGAGGCTCCTCGGTAATAAAGAACATTCAGTGGAACCCATGTATATATGGAGTTTGGCTCAAGGTTGTTATACCAATTGTAGGCCTTGTCAACAAGAGACTTAGAGAACTCTCGAAGCCTGAGCTCATACTCACTGGCATAATCCCCCAAGGCATCAATGAACTTTGTAATGTGCTCCTTCACATTGCCAGTTTACCCAGTGAACTTGAGGAACTTAGGACTCACATAATCTTTCGGATAAGGCTTGTGTAACAATTCCAAGAGGTAAGAAGGTTGAAAGTCATTGTTAATCCAGCCAGTGTCCTGGACTAGGTCTCTCATTAGGATCGCAGCAAGGTCTGCTTGAGTGGCCTGTTCAGAACTGATGGATAGTGTGGGGAGAATAGGTAAAGGTAGATTTGAGATGGGGCTAACTTGTGGGGGGTTTGCTTCTATGATAGGAGATGGTGGTGGTGCTATTATGATGACCTGCTGAGGTGTATTTGAAGCAGGATACCCAGTAACTGGACATGCATCTCTTGCATTATTTCTATCATTGGTTGAATGGCTAGCAAGGGATGCTGCTGCTGAACAGAAGGGTTTTCCATGGGAAGGCTGGGTAATTGTGACCATCTTCTTCAAAGGGATGATTCCCAGAAGTACTCGGATTGTGGATGGTGGAAGGAAAGAGAGAGCAATTTCAAGATCCCCAACAAAGTCTCCAAATGTTGATGCCAGATTTGTAGCAGCTTAATAAAAGGACCAGCGGAAGCTGGTGAAGTCACAAATCAGGCCAAGGATGGGTGACGCTTGTTCAAGGAGCAGCCCAACAGCTGTTCTACTTCTGGTGGTCTCTCTCTTGTCTTTATAATATAATAGAAGGGAATGACAAAGACTTAGGAGGGTGATGTGTGGAGGTCCACATACACATGGTAAAGAACCTCAATAGGTGTAAGAGAACTTAAGTTAGCTCAAGTTCTGGACCCCTTTCTCCTTGTATTCTTCCCTTATTTTGACATATGAATTATTATTAATTTTAAAAGACATTCCTTGCCATGTGTATGAGATGGTGTTCAAACAGAGATTTGATTAACATTAATTGAATGTTGTCGTCAGTGATCTGTTTGAGACAATGGTTCCATCTCAGATCCCACCACTCCTAAGATTTGTCAGAGTTCCCCTTTATAAGATTTGGAGAACTAAGGTAATTACGTTATCTCTGCTTGTGAAATGATTGATGTTTTGAATCTTTTAAGGGTATTGTTTTCAAGATTGATAGTCTGAGCTGCTGAGAGAGCTGAGAGAAATATGCGCTGAGAGCGCTTGTGAGATGTATATTAGGAATTGGCCATCACGGGGTGGTTAGCCCGTGCGCTAAGAGTGCTAAGAGATGTGTATGTGCTGAGAGCGTTGAGAAACACTAAGAGCGCTTGTGAGATGTATAAAAGAACTTAACCATCTCGTGGTTACCATGCGCTGAGAGCACTTGTGAGATGTATAATAGGAATTGATCATCTTGGGGTGGTTAGTCCATGTGTTGAGAGATATATAAGGACTGAGAGCGTTGAGATATATATATATATGCGTTGAGAGGCCTATTAGAATAGTTACCTCGTTCATGTACGAGTAATACCCCTTGTCATTGGAACGAGGAATCAGGCATCTCGCCAAAGTATGGGTAATACCCCTTGTCATCAGAACGAGTAATATATGTATATATGAGAGAATTAGTTATTTCATCGAAGTACGAGTAATACCCCTTGTCACTAGAACAAAGAATCAGGCATCTCGCCAATGTACAGATAATAACCCTTGTCATCCGAACGGGTAATATATGTATGTATACATGAGAGAAGTAGTTATCTCGTCGATGTACGAGTAATACCCCTTGTCACTGGAACGAGGAATCAGGCATCTTGCCAACGTATAGGTAATAACCCTTGTCATTGGAATGAGTAATATATGTATACATGAGAGAGTTAGTTATCTCGTCAATGTACAAGTAATCATGGTTCAAAATATCGTATCGAGGTAGCGTATCGGTCGGCTCAAAAACGGATACGTATCGAGTATCGACACAGATA
>JAUPMG010000014.1:23953549-23989439 GCA_031762675.1 Pachysandra terminalis
CGCGCGATACGATACGATAGTGTGATCTAGGCAAGTAATACCCCTTGTCACTAGAACAAGGAATCAGGCATTTCACCAACATACTGGTAATACCCCTTGTCATCGCTAGAACGAGAATAAGACATCTCACCAATGTACAGGTAATACCCCTTCTCATCGGAACGAGTAATATATGTATACATGAAAGAGCTAGTTATCTCACCGATGTACGAGTAATACCCCTTGTCACTGGAACGAGGAATCAAGCATCTCGCCAATGTATCGATAATACCCCTTTTCACCAGAACGGGTAATATATGTATATATGAGTTGAAGTGTGAATTGATGCTTAATGTCCCTAGTGATGAATTATGTATATCTCTTCATGGAGCTATGATGTTTATATTTCTCAATGATCTTGCATTTTGATGTGCCAAAGAGAAGAATCCTCGTTGTCTCTGGTTTATGTGTTTTTCCCATCAGATTATGTGAACCAATGGTGATGGGTAACATTTAGTATTGTGCCGATGGGAATGAAATCAAAATATTGGTGTTCCTTATAGTGTGCTGAGAAGAATGTTTTTAAAGTATGTCGAAGGGGGTGCTTTAAAGCATGCTGATGAGAGTGTGCTTGAAAATGGGTCGATAGGAGTGAGATTGGTGCAAGTCAAGGGGAGTATGATTAGTGTCTGCCATTAACAACAAACAATATATAGTTTTTCTTATTAAACTTGCTTTACTCATTGCAAAAGATTGTTATTTTGTAATAGTAAGAGTTCCTATGTAAGCATTACTTGAAGTTTGACTGAAAATTTCAATATGTTCCATGACACCCTCCTACTAATAACACAAATGATGGTACCTTCATACAAACTATTTAAGGTAAAAAACTTGCATAATTGAGGTTTCCATGGTGCTTGGTTCCTCCAATGACTTATAGCATCTTTGCGCATTGCGATCTTCACTTGTTCTACTTTCACAGTATAGGAAATTTGAAACAGGCATTTCCTCTTTTTGTTCAGATTTAAAATGTTTGTTCCAACGACCCTTTATTAAAGGGGTTAAAAGTCCAAGGGACTCACAATTTAGATATTTGAATTGGGTTCTTTAACACTTAAAAAAATAAAAATAAAATCATGTTTGTAAGTTTGCTGTGGCAGCTGCATAGCAAAAATTGAAAGAGATAGTAATAATGGAGTCATGTGGAAATAGCTTGAGCACGTCAGGAAGGTACTACATGTAAACTTTTGAGTTCTATGAAGCAGTCAAATCCAATGGATGATATCCTTACCAAAACCTGCAAAGAATGCCCAATTTGATTCAAAAAAATCAAGCCTTTTGTCCAAAGGAAGTTCAGAAAGATTCCATTTGTACCTAAAAGGTTGAAAAATGAAATAAGCCTTTAGCTAGTAATATCAAAGTGCAACCAATGAATCAGTAAATTCAAATTCATCACATACTCGAAACAGTAGTAGGCATACATCCAGGAAAGAAGTAGGAAATTCAGTAACTTCCCAATATAGGGTATAAATCCTGCAGCATAAACCTGCATTATAACCCCCAATAACTTTTAAATCTGTTATCTACAAAATTAAAAATCATTAAGTGATAAAAAGTTTAGGAAACATTTTACCGATCAAAAAAAAAAAAGTTTAGGAAACATTTACAAGATTTCTACTTGTAAAATCTGCAACAAAATTGTAAAGAAAGATATGCACTATTTACAAAATCAAAAGATCAAGGAGACATCACCATGCAAAATTAAAAATAAAAACAATTGCACCTCTAGGAAGAAGAAGCTCAACAAGAGAACTGAATAGACCTGTTCTCCAATTCCAATCATGATCCTACAGAAAGATGAAACACAAACATAGCTCTTGAGTATTATACTGCGGAATACAATTGATATTTTGATGAAATCCTTTCAAGGAATCCACTAGTAATGGCTTATTTTCATGGTTTACAATATCTTATCCATCAATACGGTCGATGCGTATCATGTATCAACTCTGTCGGCACGATACACAGGTGCATTTTAGGATAAGTTAATTTCTACATTGTATCAGTTGATACACGTAATATATAGACCAGATCAGTCGATACAGCTTATAAGTTACAATATATCAACCAATACACTGAATACAACATTCACTCCTTTGTTCGACTCTCCTATCGCTAATCAAAAAACCAAACCCCACTGAAGTACAACCAATTTCGTCCCAAAATCTTCTTAGCTGATTGACAAATGACAACACCTATTTGAAGCTTAAAAGCACTTTTCCTCTTCTTGCATTATTTTCTGAGGTATACATTCTAAGAGTTTTTGTTTTCATTGTAAATCATACTATTTATGTCTAAAGCATGTTTTGGAATCTTATTAAATGGATCTATGGATTTCAAGCGAAATCCATAGATCTATTTAACTAATTTTCAAGAAATACGCAATGTTCTTAGAGATATTTTGAAAAATAATAAATTACTTTTTTTTTTGCAAAAAAAACTATTAAACGATATTGTTTGTTTTTTACTAGTAAAATATTCATTGTATAATAAAGTAATGTATACATCATAACAAAACTAACTATTCTTGACCTGTACAGCTAAACCCAAGTCTCAACTTCCAAACAAAGAAAAAAAAAGTCCACTCACAATAGCAGGTAAATGCCTACTCCCAAAATAAACCCCAATTACAATCAAAATCAGTGAACTTGATGCTTATGAATTTCTGGCAAGGTAGAGACCCAAAAAAATAGTAAAGTCAGAATATTCTCGATCAATTTTTGGACCGATAAATCCTTTCCTTCAAAGAATCTGCTATTCCTCTCACACCAGATTGACCACGAAATAGCCGCCGGACATACGATTGCACTTCTACTCAAACCAACTTTCTTCTTCTTCCAGCCCCAACTGACTAACTCCTCATTCAAACCGCAATGCATAACGCGCTTCACCCCGAATCTGTTGGTGAATTAACTCCAAATATACCAAGAAAACTCACAATGAAGAAATAGGTGAGCAGCTGTTTCCTGCTCCATCAAACACAAACAGCATCTTAAAGCTAAGAGCCAACCTCTCCTTTTCAGATTATCACTTGTGAGGGCCTTTTCCGCAACCGCTGTCCAAAGGAAGAAGGAAACTTGGGAGGACTACCGGATCGCCAGATCAATCTCCAAGGTACCTCCCTCTGACTCTCCTCCTTCATAGAATGAAACATGGACTTCACCAAAAAAACCCCATCGCCCTCCCAAGCCCACATTCTAATATCACCCTCCTCCCTAAATCTGGACTTGTAAATCTCCCCCAGCAGATTTGCACCTCCTCCTCTGCCCAATCTAGAACATTCCTTCTAAGGATCAAATCCCAGCTTCCTACCCCATCGACCTCACACCATTAATCCTTCACCCAAGCATTGATATTTAATGCAACCACTGCTACCTCCAGGAATCTATGCAAAAGTGAAGATTCCCCATACCATATATCTTTCCAAAATTTAATTCTATTTCCAATCCCCACCCTAAATTGAACCCCTTTGAGAAAAGCTACCCGAATTCCCTAAATTGAACCCCTTTGAGAAAAGCTACCCGAATTTTATTAATGGTTTTCCAAAAACCCGTACCATGAGGAAATATGCTCTCCTTAGCTAACCAGCCCCCTCCCTCACTACCGTATTTAGCACAAATAACCTCCCTCCACAAACTCCCTTCCTCCACCCCAAACCTCCATAACCATTTGGCTAGAAGAGCCACATTAAAGCTAGTTAGGGATCTTAATCCCAAACCCCCATTAATCTTGCTTAAGCAAACTTGGGACCACTTAACTAAATGGTATTTGTGACTCGCCTCATTGCCATTCCAAAGAAAGTCCCTTTGAAGCTTCTCTAAGTGCCTAGCAACCGAAGTTGGGATCCAAAATAGACATATAGTAAGTTAGGAGATTGGACAAAGCATTTTTTATTAAAGTTAATCTACCCCCCTTCGATAGATATCTTGTCTTCCAAGAAGCCAACTTCTTCTCCGAACACTCCATCACCTTATTGTTTTGACCTAAAGTTTCTACATAAGATGAACTATGGCTGATCTAACAGTTTAATAGATTAATTATAACATATGAAAAACTAATGTTTGGATATAAAAATTATTTTATATTTTTAAATAAATGACTCAATAGTTTCTAATTTTAATAATAATAATAATAATAATAATAATAATAATAATAATAATAATAATAAAAGTATACATTGTCATCCTATGGCTATGACAAATATTGTGAATTTATAATTTTAGTTAATATATATATAAATATACCATTCCATGAGATATTATTATTTCTTTTTTTATGTTTTATTAGTAAGATACATTATGGCTTTCCTTTACACATATTGAACTTTTTTAAAGTTTCCATGCGCTTACGAGCATAGCGGTTGGTTTCTACGTTAATATATGTATAATATAATACATGTGGGTGTATCATATTAAAAACATGTCAACTTATCATATTTTTAACTTATCTTTACATGTAAGTGATTATTGTTTTATGTATCAACCATTTTCCTTGCATATCCACTGTATCCATGATTTTTATAGTGTATCCACATGTATCCAATACGTATCCCAATACGCATCCTTTTTTGGGACAACTGATACGCTACCTTGATACGATATTTTAAACCATGCTTATTTTAGGAAAATATCAAGCAAAAATGAAGCTATGTAGCTCACCCTCCAAGGCCAGCAGGCTTATCCACATGAGATGACTTTTGCATGTTAACTACCCCCTCTTGATTTAATGGTTCTGTTATGGTAGGTTTGGATCTCCCCATCGCAACAAAACCATACTTTGCAATGTCATTGTACCTGGATTAAGATGGTTATTTAAAATTGCTAGGTGCATAGTAAGGAGTTGCATGTGGACAGTGTAGCACATGGTAGCATCTCAAATCAACATATGCTAAAATTACTAATAGACATAGCATGAAATTACAACAGTTATTTCGAAATTTTAAAATAACAAATTAAAGTAGCAAAAAGAGTGGCCGAAGTATCTCAAGATTCTTCAGCAAATAGGCAGATTAGATCTAATTTCTACACCAAGAGAAATCATGTAAAAATCTTCCAAATCATAACACCTAGCAATAATTTCAGATTCTAACATTACCTAATGTGTAAGGTAGCACATTTGATTATGATTGACCTAGTTATTGCCTTATTCGTAGGATGTTACATGCACGTGATAAATGAGAACGTAAGCTGAATATCTTGGGAAATTTAATACCTCACAAAATGGTAATGTAGCATAACTTCACCTTGGCGCAAATTTTGCAACTTCGGGAAACCATGGAAAACTCAAAAAGTTTGGGTGAAACATTGAAGATATTTAATAGAATGTAGTTACTCACTAAAAACACGAATGACTACATATGTGCAACAAGTTATTCAAGTTTAGGGAAAAACTAATAGCCTTAAAATATATAGAAACATCATCATCCAGAAAATGACCTACGTAGTTTTAAACAACCAAGATCCATACAATAGATAAAAACTAAAACTAACGACTAATAAAAAAACGCCAAATTACAGTTATAAAACGTGTTAAAATCACAAGAGGTTAAAGGCAGGTTCAAAATCGCTGTCCATTCCAAACTAGCATGGCAATAATGTTGCTGCTCCATGTAAGATTATAGTGTTTTCCTTTGTTGGTAAAACCTTACGATTCATTGTATGAATCATTCCATTCGATTCACTTTGACCAAAGGTCAATTCAAATCAGTGAAAATATAGATTTTATGTTTGAATCGGATTTTCGTACATTGAATCTTACACTTTACGATTTAATTGTGCTATTCACATGATTCAACTTTACAAGATGAGAAAACAAAAATGACAGTTACTTTTTTGAAGGAAATTTTTTTTGTTTAATCCTTTACATGGAATATATTACTCTAAAATGACAAAATATACATACATGAAGATATCTACTCTAAAAAAAATTAAATATACATATATAAGGAAATATACCTTATTTATTTTAACAACAAAATACCTTTATCTTAAGACAAATCCCAAAACCAAAACCTCAGATCCTAACACTAAAATCACTATGAATTTCACAATCTAAGATTCAAAATTACGATTTGATTCTATGTGGCCCCTAATGATTTTCGATTCACTTCACGGTTTAACAACCTTGTTGTTGTAGTCTATGCCAAGGTCATGGTCTGGTGGTACTAATATGATATAAATAAATGTCAAAATATATAAGAACATCACTATATAATGTATTATAGCATGTAATATATAAAAATTAAAATTAGAAAAAAAAGGTGAATTATAATCACAAAGTATTATAATCTGGTTCAGAAATTGTTCTCCGTTCCTAAATGGCATGCCAATAATTTAGCAGCACCATGAGATTATATTATTGTGAGCATACACCAAGCTGATGGTATGATGATGCTTATATGACTGAACATTACCTCAAACAACCCCTTTCTGAAAAACTCCGAGAACGCTGCAGGTTTGAATCAAGAGAAAGCGGATTCGAGGGGAACGCAACAGATTCGTTGCTCGAACAAAGGTTCGGGGCCCAACAGTAACTGCTCGCGCTGCTGTGACTGCTGCCTACGTGGATAGAACATCTTAAGTTCTATTCCTTGGTTGAAAAGGAATGGCACACACCTGCCTTTGGAAGTGCTTGGAATGTTCTTTATGCTAAGCTCCAGAGGTTGAGAAATATTTTGAAAACCGCCTTTTCGGCTTTAGATTATAAACTGACTCGTTAGGATTGAGTATTGGCCAGGGCTCACACTAATGAACATAGGAAAAGGAATCCAGGGAAATTGTTCGAACCACAGAACCTAATCTTTTATTCTCCACAAAAAACCACCATGGGTCCCTACATATCGAGACACGTTTTCGATGAACGATGTTTTCCCTACCCGTTCTCATGATTCCTTTGGTTTTCTTATACAGGTGAAAGGCGAGACAGGTGGTAATCGCTTCTCAGTTTTTTGTTTGGACTGCCATCCTCGATAGAATTAACACGAGTGACATACTTCAAAAAAGGAGGGGAAATCTGGTTCTCTCTCATAATTGTTTCATGAGTAGGAAACATGGGGAATCTGTTGATCACTTGTTCCTCACTGTATCGTTGTCGGGCAGACCGCAGATCTGGCTGCACTTTCTTCAGATTATGAATGTGGTTTTGGTGATGCCAGGAAGCATTGTTGATTTATTCACTCAGTGGAGATTTTGTGGTCTGACTCAGGGAGGGAAGATTTTGTTGGATTCCCACTTTTTTGTGTGTGGGATATTTGGGTAGAACGGAATAGGCGCATCTTTGAGGATGTACAGCAGTCTTTGTCTTGGATTCTTGATGCTATTTTTCAGATGGTGGCCTCATAGGTGATAGTTCTATCGGAGTTCAGGGATTTTTCTATGATTTGATTGCTAGGGATTGGAGCATCATATTATTTACATCGACAGGCCGGGTTTGTCATAATTTTGATTGGCAAGCTCCAGATAGTGGGCTTGTTAAACTTAATTTTGATGGATCTTCATTGGGCAATCCAAGTGATTCTGGCATTGGTGGGATTGTCAGGAGATCAGATGGAGTGGTTTTTCATTCATTTTCAGGACAGATTGGGATTGCGGATTCGACAACTACAGAGATTAATGCTTTGATTGTTGGTTTGCGTGAGGCGAGGATGCTGAATTTGGATGACATCCAGGTAGAGGGGGATTCATATTCGGTGATTTCTTGGATGTCCTCCATTGTTCTATACCCTTGGTGGTTCGCGCATCTTGTGCGGTTGGCGAGATACTTGAGTCACGGATTACGGATATCTTATCTACATCTAAGATCTGCAAATACAAAGGCCGATGTGTGGGCCAGAAAAGGGGTTACGGGGGATATTTTTTTCTCGGTGGTTCCTAGTGAGTATTTTTGGGGGATTCAAGGATGATTAGGGGCTGGAGGTGGTGCTGATGCATCCTTTCCTGATTGAAAGGATCTTCAGATCAATCCAAAGATCCTTTCGATTCCATTAGCCAAAAAAGCACGATTTCCCACCTCCCGAAGGAGCACCTATAGAAAGAAGGAAATCAGGAAAAGGAAACGCTAAGCTACTACTTTATAGGGGCATCAGTGATCTTTCTTCTAATTTCCCTCATAGACAGGAAGATTAGGAGAAAGTCCACCAAGGAACAAGCTACAACTTTTGAAGCCAGCTGAAAAATGGATGCGCGCTACTAGCGCGCCCCTTACTAGTCAAGTCATTTCTCTAATGGGCTCGCTTCGCCTTTTTTTTTTTTTTTTGGAGCTTGCTACCTCCCAACCCAAAACCAAAAGTCCAGACCCTAATACTAAAATCACTATGAATTCACAATCTAAGATTCAAAATTACGATCTAATTCTAAGTGATCTCTAATGATTTTCGGTCCAATTCACGGTTTGACAACCTTGGTGTTGTAGTCTATGCCAAGGTCATGGTCTGGTGGTACTAATATGATATGAATAATGCCAAAATATATAAGAACATCACTATATAATGTATTATAGCATGTAATACATAAAATAAAAATTAAAAAAAAAAAAAAGAAGAAGAAAAAGAGAAAGGTAAATTACAATCACAAAGGATTATAGGCTGGTTCAGAAATTGTTGTCCGTTCCTAAATGGTATGCCAATTATTTAGCAGCACCATAAGATTATATTATTGTGAGCATACACCAAGCTGATGGTATGATGATGCTAATATGACTAAGCATTACCTCAAAACCTTTATATACTCCACCTTAAATGAATTCTAAATTAATCAGATCTGTTCAAATTTTTATCTTTTAGTTAAATTCCTAACAATATTTTGTTTTATATATTTCTGCATACTTTTCTTTTTCTATAAATTCTTCTAATTAGATTTAAAATCCATTACATATATAAAATGATTGATTGTTATGGTAATCATATTAGCTAAATAGCCAGCAATTTATTATAGGAACACGATTAGCAGTCATATATCTCTGTTAATAGATTATGTTTTTAAAATTTTAAACATAAATAAGAATTCTGGATGATGCTGTTTTGCATATTTTCTAAGGATTAGGGCCTAGGTTTAGGAGTGGAAGGTTCAAAATACAAAACAAAAACCATGAAATTACGCTCTCTCTAATATTTTTGGTTTTTTCAGGTCTTAAATTTAATGTTATTTGATTAAATACATTGCGAATTCATTCGTCCCCAAGAATGGGGAAGGTAACTAGTATAAAGGACCTCACCATATTTTCCACAATTTTGGGGCACCATATTTTCTTTCGCATCAACATGTGTATGGAATATTGGTAGCTCAGGACATCCCTCCTCGTTAGAGTGCTTTCATCCAAGCAAGGTTTTAAATTTCGATTTTGCCAGACATTTCTCCAAGGGGAGTCCGGCGAAATTTCGCTAAAATTTTACCAGATTTCACCCATATTTCGCCTATATTTCGCCAAAATGGGGAAATATCGCCATTTCGCCAAGGGGGGAAATGGCGACATTTCGGCGGCATGTCGCAGCATGCCGGCGAAATTTAAAACCATGCATCCAAGGTAAATGAGTTTTCTATGGTGTACTCGCAACCATAGCTAGTGAGTACGTATTCAATTTTTAGGCTCGTTAGGTGGAGCACATGAAATTTCTTTATTGCAATTTTCCAATAAAACTTTCTTCTTTCTACGTTAATTAACTTTCAATAGAGAATGATTTATGTCAAGAAGGTTTTGAATCCCGTGGATGCCTAGATTCCAACACTAAAGACTTTCCACTCAATTCATTCTTTTTTCGGACGAGTCAAGCTCACCTCTTCATCCCACAATGAGGCCTTTTCGGAATGCCATGGGTCAGACCTGCATTTGACTTTGTTTTGATACCAGCGAGTGCTGGTGCAGGTTCTCCTCTCTACAGTAGTGCCTTCCCCTTTCCTAGGTCAAGGATAGAAATCAATCAAAAGGAGGGTGGGAAAAGATAAAGAAGCATGAGAATAGGAAGATCCTGGTCCCTACAAATCCAACAAACAGAGGAGGCATGCATAGAAAGAGATCCCGTTTCTATCAAACCAAGAGGTCCAATCTCTAACAAAAAAAAAACCTTATTTCTGCCGAAGCCACTTGTTTCAAAGCCATCACCCACAAAGGGATAAGCAGACGCAGTCGCTAGGACAGAATAGCCAAGAAGACCCGGTTGAGTTGTTGTGGTACCTCCGACAAACGGACTCGAATCAGTTTCCGATTTTGTTGGTGTTCTGACATCCAGAGTAGAAGTTATGACCGAAGCCTGGGCCGTTGCGCAGTATGTCACAGGTTTTGTGCCCTGTTGAGTGCCTTTTTAACTCTCTGGGGCATGGATCGTTCAGCTAGCGGTAAGGTTTTTCTGCTGGTTGCACTCCGCTACAATAAGGTGTTGGATCGAAAAAGCAAAGTCAATTGACCTCTTGTAGAAGCTTTTCTCGAGTGGGGAAGCAGTTCCCTCCGAATCATAAGAAGATTCAAAGACAGGTAAACTAAGCTATTGCGCGCAAATAGAGAAATGCGCGTAGAGAAAAGGCAATAGCACGATGCAAGATGAGGACCCCTCAACTTTAAGCCTAGGGCTAACACAGACGTTGCGGGGCCATGTCTCCCGAGGGCCGTCCTTCCCTCAGTACATATGGCCTAGCGGTTTTCTAGTTATTATACTTCTTAGAATTATAGTGCACTAAATCGAATAACCGTCAAACACAAGTATCCCATTCCAGTTGTCAATGAGCTGCTCGATGAACTTAGGGGTGCCCAATCTTTCTCAAAGCTGGATTTACGCTAGGGGTACCATCAGATTCGTGTCCACAAAGCGGCGTGCCAAAACCCGCCTTCAGGACCCACGCCGGCCATTACAATTATATAGTCATGCCCTTCAGGTTAACAAATCCACCATCCGCTTTCTAGAGCTTGATGAACGACATCCTTCGGCCATATCTACGTAAGTTTATTTGAGTCTTTTTCGATGACATTATTGTATTTAGTCCCAGCTCGTTTACATCATCTGAAGATCACCCTTACCCGGAGCATCACTTGTTTGTTAAGGAGTTTAAATACAGTTTCGGACGAACTGAGGTGGAATACCTTGGTCATATTGTATCCAAAGAAGGGGTGGCAGCAGACCCATCAAAAATGAAAGCTATGATCGAGTGGCCGACACCAGAAGTAAGCGAAGAGAAGAGAGAGATTGTAGATCACTCGAGCGGCACATTGTAATTTATGCTAACCTCAGCGTACCATCGAAGATACCTTAGCCACATCTTAACCCATGGTTGAAGAATGAGGCGATCAACCTCCTTCCCATTCTTCCTAATCCCCATGAACTGGATAAAATGTCCGAAGACCTTCTCTTTCCTTTTCATTACAAACAAAGCGAAGGCGCTACTTAGCCTTATCAACAATGAAAGCCCGTGCAAAACTCGGTGTTAACACTCCCAAATCTGGAAATGCTAACCACAGTTTCAATGGTAACGGGAATACACCTGACGGCAAAAGCATACAAAGATAGTGACGCTTCCATCGCTTAGATTTAGGGCAATAGGGCGCACCACAGATACGATAAGAAGCACCCCTCAATTGATAGGTCAAAGACAGAGACAGTATCAGTTACATCTCTAACCTTTGAGAAAATAGGGGTCTTCATGTCAACTCTACCGATTCCACTGCTAACTAGCCGGTCTACCACACTGTTTCCGAACCCAGGGGTATGAACCAAGGTATAAGGGATCGGTCCGTACCAGGACCAGCGAGGAACAATCCGGTCCCAAGCCATGATACAACAATTGTATCATGAGGTTCTGGACCAGATCGGTACAACCAATATCGGTCTGGCCGGCCGGTACAACTGTTCCGATGTTTTATTTGTTTTTTTTTTTTAATTTATGAATAGAACGGTCCAGACTGGTATCGATCTGGATTGGTCCGGTTCCGACTCGCTCCAGCCGATCCAAATTTTTTAAAAATTTAAACTTCTGATCCACTTTTTGTACCAGATCCGGACCGGATAATACAGCCGGTCCGGTTCCAAGCCTTCAAACCTTGGTATGAACAAACGAGGCCTGAATCAATCCTTTTGGCATCCACTTGGGTACATCATTATTGCCTAAACAATTCAAACTGAAGCACATTGATTGTTAATAAAAGCTCAAGTATGTCATGTCATCAAGCCACATGGAAAAAGGTAATTACACCAAAGAATGGCCACTGCATCCAATATGAGGTTACATCCAGGCATGTTTATAATTTCTTAATGTATCATAACATATCCCTCGATATATTGCACTTCCTCAAATTTATATATAAGTCAAGGGTAACAATTTAGTTTAACAAAATATCAAGGGATACATTGCAATATACGTTATATGTCGCAATATAGCTGACTGGACTTTGACTGAGAAGCACTCCAAACCCCCAAAACACTTACAAATTTCAAACTTTTTGTCTTAATCACTTCCTAACCCACTTTAAGGACTCCATTAAAAGTCTTCACAAATGTTCATGAGGATTTATGGCTCGGTTCAACGTATGTGATGATCCGGCATGTGTTTCATCTAGGATTTGATTGTTTTTAGGATTTGAAAATCCGAAAAATTTAGACAAATCAATTTTTTGGGGTTTTCAGCCTAGATATGCGTGTATATTTATTTTTATAATATAAAACAAATAAAAGTATATATTAATTTAAAAAAGCAAGTTAGTGATTTAACTTGATTAAATGTTTAGTATTTATGCCATAAATTTGTGACTTGTAATATAATGTATTGGTTTTTGCTCAGAAAACATTATATGTTTATTATTTGAAGTTTTAATAAATGACATTTGCATGACAAGCCTTACCTTATTTGCCTATATATGACTTGTCCAATATCATGTTTTTTGTAATCTTTGGCGTTTTATGGGTGTAAGCATGTTATCAACATCCCACAATATTTAACTTCAAATTTTCTAATTTTTCCCAATGCTTTCCCCGTATCTCTACCTTTTTGGCAATATTGATATTTCCCTTAATATATCCCTCGATATTCCCTATTTAGAGGGTGACATCCCACAAAATTGACACTTAAAACCTTGCAATCAGTTCTCAAGACCAAAAAGGAGGGCACTGCCACAAGACTCTATTCCAAGATCGAGATAAAGGTCATTGCTTATAAATCATAAGACCTGAGACAAAGTTAGGCACAAGATAAGGCACGTGACTAGGACCGCTAGGCTATAGGACTACAACCTAAAATCAAGGCCTACAACCTCCACAAAGGGTCCACAACTTGAGCATAACCCCAAGCTTGAGCTGAAGGTCCATGACTTTCATAAAGCATCTAGGCCTCAAGAAAGGCCTGTGAACAAGTAATGGCCTCCACATCCTCTGCAGGAGTCGAAGATACTTGGGGATACTCAAATAGGGCCAACAAGTCAAGACAAACAAGGTTTAGAAACCACTCAAAGCCTTGACATCCAAGTGATGAGATGGAGCCCACTATACATGAGTTGACACCCTCTATGCTGATAAGTCTAAGTCGAACTTGGACTCCAATTAAGAGATTCACGTCCCTTATTAAGTCCAAGGGTTAGGACTTGCTCGCCAAGGATCCAAGGGTACAGAGTAGCCGAGTTCAATTCCAATTGGGATAAGGAATGACTCCAACAAATCCCATCTTATATAGAAAATATCCAAAGGCAAGAAAATTATACCAACGAGATCCAAGGTTAGGAGTATTCCTAGAAATCCATTTCTCTTATGGATAAAGACATAGGGTGTTGTGATCCAAGTACATAACTCTCCCAAAGGAGAGGCTTTTCTCAATGAAAAGCCCACACCATATATGAGAGAGGACATTTGGCCTCTTCCACATCAAGGAGAGAGAAAGAGAAAGAAATCAAAAGGATAAGGAAGAAGCACAACAGCAAGTATAATGGCTTTGTAAGCTCCCTATCTTTTTCTTGTTTGTCTTTTTCTGTTTCAATGTAACAAGGTCTAAATGAGACATGTCTATGGCCAAAAGGACAATTTTCTCTGTAAATTAAGCCCCTAAAAGGATGTAAACTGTAAACCAAGGGATTCTTTAAGCCCTAAACTTCAGTAGAACATGTATTTTCTTGTAATTCTCTTTTTTTTAGGCATACTTTATTATATTCCTTTAATTTTCTATTTTAATTAAATGCTTTCTCCCTCTAAAATTAAAGAATAAATAATGGAATATATCAACAATAAGAGTCCCATTAAATAAAAATAAAAATAATAAACACTGTAGAACCAGACAACGGTGATATTCAGATGCGATATCAAATTTACCTGTGACTACATCTTCAATTCACATATATAGGTCTCTGGAAAAAAAATTTGTGTCAGTTCTGTGTCCGATGTGATAGTGGAAGGTTCGACGGAAGACTGGACAAATGAAGACAGGCCATCATCTGAAAGGCGGAAAATAAACCCACTCTTATGAGTTTAGGGTTCACCCTTACAAGTTTAGTCCTATATTCCTATTTATTTTGCAATTGTTTACTATCTCTACCTCTGTGGTGGATCAGGTTGCAGAACAGGGTGAACAGGAGTCATGGAGTTGGTGTATGGAAGAACATATTCATGATTTTTCCGAAATTTTACCAAAGGTATTTTGAATGGAGTAGGAGGCAAACTGAGAATCTAGGAGGTTACTCAGTGTGAGGATAGGCCTCTTTACTCTTCATTCCATATCCTTCCTATTTGGAAAAATAAATGGCCTTTCTTCAATGAAAGTATGATAGGTAGCTGATTCAGTTATGTCATATCCCAAGTTTAGGTGATCATCATTTAAAAAGGAGAGTGAGACTTTTAACAGCTTCTGTTTTTATATATTTGAGTTAACATGTATGTAGTTCTGTTTTGTTGGTGTGGAGGGAGGGAGCTTCTTTAGGTCACATCCTTCTTGACATTTAGGAGCTAATTCAATTTTCAGAACTACATACATGTTAACTCAAATATATAAAACTCAGATTTCAATTCCATTCTTGAAGTCCAAAAACCAATATACAGAACAGCAAAAGGCCAGGTCAGTATTTGAAATTTCGGCGAAATTTCATTTTCTTCCTGGAGATAATATCTCGAGAGTAACATCACTTTTCTAGGGAAATTAGCGAGATTTCGGGGGAAACATCTCCCAATATTTCAATTTCTCCCCAATTTCAGGGAAAATTTGAGATTGTGTGCTTTATAAAAGGGAGATATGGTCCGAAATTGGGGAAATTTCGCTCAAACTTTTCCCAATTTCTACAGAAACCCCTCCTCCTTCCTTCTAAGCCCTATTTAAGTTTTTTTTTCTCCAAGATTTGACTTAGAACATCAAATCTAAGCCTCCCATTATACAAATCTGACAAGGGAAGGCGAGGATTGAAGCTCATTTTTTGAAGTCTGCAAGGTATGATTTGAAAACATGAATTTTATTATTTTCTTCCCTTAAACCTTAATGAAATGAGTTGAAAATATAATATATGATGTAGAAATACCCGACCTACAGATTGGTGTGATTATTCTTTTTTCCAAATTTTTTTTTAAATTAGTAAAATTAATTAAATATATATACATATATATATTAGAAGAAAATATTTACAGCATATGTTTAATTAATAGTAATTTACCTTATATATTATAAAAAAAGTAAGTTATTATTGTCAACCACTAATTGATTATTTCTATCTTAATGCAAACTAATTAATTATTTTTCAAATTTTAAAATTAAAAATAAATATTAAAAATGATGAAAAATCAGAAATTGTTTATGAAAATATAGTAATGCTTAATATGTAATCTGATGTTATTAATGATGTATAATGGAGCTTATAAAATTATTTTTAATCATTAAAATTATTAAAAATGTTTAAAATTAAAAATAAATTATAGAAAGTGTCATAATGCATTAGTAAGGTATGTATATGAATCATAATGATATACTGCATTAATTAATTATTTTTTAAATTAAAAAAATATTAAAAAATCATAAAATATGGAAAATCATAAAAAATTTATGAAAGAATAGCAATGCTTAATATGTAATCTGATGTTATTAATGATGTATAATGGAGTTTAAAAAATAATTTTTTAATCATTAAAATTATTAAAAATTGTTTAAAATTAAAAACAAATTACAGGAAATATCATAATGCAATTAGTAAGGTATGTATACGAATCATAATGTTGTAATGCATTAATTAATTAATTTTTAATTTTTAAATTAAAAATAAATGTTAAAAATCAAAAAATATGAAAAATCATAATTTTTTTTGAAAGTATAGTAATGTTTAATATGTAATCTGATGTTATAATGATGTACAATGGAGCTTATAAAATGATTTTTTAATCATTAAAATTATTAAAAAAAACGTTTAAAATGTGGATGTGATACTATGTAAAGCATTTTATGTACTTGGATATTGGACTTTTAGTTATTTCAATGTTGTGCTTATGATATTTAGTTGTATTTCGACTTTGTCTGGATGGTACTTCACATTTTATATTGACGAACCGGTAACGCATATATTACTTAGATCCCTTGATGTTTATTCATCACTATGGGTAACTATTTATTGTCAAATTTCGAGTTTTTTGTGTGTTTTATATATGTTTAAGTAATCCCTGAAGTTTTATTAAAAAACTCCAATTTTTTCCTATTATATCATATTTTGAGTTAATTGTGTGTGTTTATATATGTTTAAGTAATCCCTGAAGTTTCATTAAAAAATTTCATTTTTTTCCTAATTTCTCCCCCATTTCTCTCCATTTGGCAAAATATTCTCTGCCAAAACGATAATATCTCCCGATATTTCCCCGAAATTTTCCCCTAGTCCTGGTGGCGAACTTTCCAGCGAAACCGATATTTAAAACACTGGGCCCAGTACATTCTATGTTATGCTAATATTTACATTGCATCTATCTTATGCTACGAATGAACATTCTTCCATCATGGCAAAATTCTTCAATTGCAAATATGGAGCTTTAGCTCATCAAACTTCTTTTCCTCCAGTTCCATCTTCATTTATAACCAATTTTAGGGTTATAACCAAGACATGTTCTGCAATTAGTATTGGCAAGTGACATATTTTCCTTTAACGACTAGTGTGCTTAAGAATATTTCCATCAATTAGCTCTCAATATGAAATTAGTAGAACTTTTCCTATTTCCTTTTATTTTCTTCTTTCAAGGACACGATTAGGCCTCTATGAGGAATTGGGCCTCGATGACCTAAAGATGGGACAAGTAAGTTTTCCAGCCTATGACCAAAGTTGGTCCTTTTATATATATATATATGAGGTGTTAAACTACCATACCAACAATAATTACCTTAAATCTGAGTGAGACAATAACATATTGCAGAAGAAAATAGAAAAGAAGATATCTTCCTTCAATGGCCAGTAACCATAGCTGTAACAAATAGAATAAGCTCAGGTTAGAGTACATGTAAGTCTTAACTAGGAATGCACAGGAGCTTGTTTCATTAACATAACACTCAAATCAGATGAAAAACAGAAAAAATAAATAAAATAAAAAAGATGAACTAACAAGAAGCCAACATGCCCCTAGCATATGATCATATAATTTCATGATAGAAACCATTAAAACTGGCAAGATAGGAAAAGGGTTCATGCATTGGCCTAACATCTTAATGTAAAAGTATGTCGAATGAACAACAGTGACACATAACATCACAGATATAATAAATGTCGAAACTATGAAAATTTGTTAGGCATGACAAAGGTAGATCAAAGTAATAAACAATACCAGAAAGAGCTCAGTACAATGCTGAAAACATACAGTGGGTAGAACCAAAAAATCTGTCAAAAACAAATGGAGGTAATTAAAACCAATCAAAATTTATTATCATAGAATCATTAGATACTTCATGTGCTGGAATAAAGAAAGAACGAAAACCACAATAAACAGAAAATTTAAATATTGAAAAATATTCTGACTTTGAATAGTACATAAACCATCAGAACAAACTAAACAAAATCTAGGTCATTGGCTTTTAATTGAAAATATTTATAGTTATTTAATTTTTTTAATTTTAAAATAAAATATATATATATCTAATAATATTTAAATACCATATACGAGTCTTATATACAGCCTTATGTAGTATATTATAAAACAAACAATTTTGACATTGTATGTTAGTAAATGTTAACTACGAAACTGTTTAATTATTATGAGAAATAAAAAATTGAAAATCATATTGAAAAAATTGAAAATTTTGGAAAAAAATGAAATAAATATTGTATGTTAGTGAATATTAACTATGAAACTGTTTAGTTATTCAGTTTGTTATTTAATTTATGATTGACTAAATTGGTACAGTATGCATCTTATTTGCTTATTTTCGTGTACTTTTAGTTGTGAGATGTGCAAACATATGAGGTTATAGATTAAGTAGATCATATTACAACAATTTTTACATAGCTTGCACACCTACAGCGAGTAGGTGAACCCCCCTCAAGCAATGATCCTTGATATTTATGCATTGTTTTTGCATACTTGATGTATTATGACGTATTTAGACACTAACTAAGGTTCTTTAAAACTTGAAGGGAGGAGGGGGCAACCATTAAAAACCCCATCATTTCCCCCAGATTTCCCTTTTTTACCTAATGTCAGCGACATGTCGGCAACTTGTCGCTAGGTCAACCTAGCGAGACATGCCAGGCAACATCGACATGGAAAACCTTGTGATGAACAAACATTTTGGAATATAAGTAGAATATGTGATGTCAGCCTGTAAATATGAACTGCTAAATGAAATGTGAAGTTGTGAACTACCATCCACATAAGAGTCAAAGTACAAATAAATGTCAAAAACAACATTGAACCAACTAAAAATGCAACATTCAAATACACGATCAAATGTATTAAAACAATGAGTATTACATCCACATAGAGTGTCGACCTTGACCCAGCTTAAATAGATGCATCAACAAGCATTTTCAACCTAATGGAATTAGAGTTATGCAAAAAAATACAACTTAAAACAAAAACATATGAGGATGTTAGATATACCTCACAAATCCCCAAAACTGATGCTTCGATATGCCATGTAATTCATGTCAGATCTAAGTAACAGAGTCTTTAGATTTGATTTGTAACTCAAATCTTGAAGAAAATGCAACAAAAAAAACTTGATTTTCGGTCTTGTTGAGAAAAGGAGGTTTTGATCGAAACGGGGGGCATTTCGATCAAACTTTCCCCATGTTAGTTGTGTCGAGTAGTTTTAATGCAGAACAAAATTCAATATATCGTCGATATCGACAATATATCAATAAATTGGTGATATATCGCTCAACAATATATTGCCAATTCCGGTAAAATGGGGAAATTACTCTGGAGATATTATATCCATGGGATAACATAACAAAATTTCGGGGAAATTTCACCGAAATTTAAAAGATTGATTCACCTCAAGATACTCCATCCAGACAGCAATTGAGATAAATAAAATGGAGATTTTGTTTGGGTGATGGAACCTGCCTCTCACTCATTCATTCTATGATTTCACCTGTCTTCCTTCTTGATTTCAAACCTTATCGAGCATATAATGATTTTTTTTTTGGAAGATAGCATACAATGATATTGATCATTTGTATTAATGTGAGCTTAGCATGATATACTCCTTCAGAAAAGTTAGTCCATATTGAAGCTACCTTGCAGACTTTTTCATTTGCAAGGAAACATTGAACTCCTCAAAATATAGTAGAAAACCTCATGAATCATTAGGTAGAAAGGTGGGAAATGTGGATTATCTAATAAAAGAAACTGCTATCTGAAATATTGAAAACTAAAAAGGTTAAACTGTTGCAAAATATAATAGTAAAGGGGGAGCAAGTCCAACACATGCTAACATTTAAGAACTTGAAACAACAACGGGAAATTGTAAAGAAGACTTGATCTAAAGATTTTCTACAAAAATATGCAAACAATATAGAACTTTGAGATTTATTGATGAAGAGGCTTATATTATTTTTTTATAAGTTTGTAAGTTTCAGTTAGGATTAACAAATCCAATCAACCATTGTAGTAACACACAACAAAACCTTATAAGGGTTACAAGAACCAAAGTCTGAATTACGAATTCCTTTAAACTCCTATAACCTAGATATCTAACTATTTACTATCTGCAAATGTCTATAAACATATCCTTCTCAAATAGATATTTTATATCTGATTTAGCATGCTAAAATTAAAATCTAGAAAAGAATTTGTTCAAAGATTAGGTAGCCATTTTGTATCTAATGAGTCAGAAACACACAAAGAGAGCTTAAAGAATTCAGTCCACGAGAAGAAGAGTATACATTCTTGAGAAAGTCTGCAAGGCTTTTTAGAATGGAAGTAGTTATGAAATTGGTATTTCAAGCAGACTTGAACTATCAGTACCAGTATGTGTACCAGGCAGCACCAATACCAGCATGGTCCAGCGGGTCCATATCAGTATCAGACAATACTTTAAACCATGATTTCAAGGTTCCTACAAAACAAAAGGTCCAAGGACCTAACTGATTTTTAAGGTCATAAGAAATTATAGAGCGGTTTCAGCAGATTTTAGGTGGAATTTCTAATTTGTAAAAAAGCTGCACTACTAGACCCTAGAGTTTGGGTATTTTGATGTATGATGCTTTTCATATCAAAAAAGAAAAAATATGTACGACGCTTTAATGGAATTCCAGTACTACAATCTTTCTTTTAATGAGTTGGTGGCCTCTTTTCATTGTTCTGTCAATTTCAAATTTAAGTTTTCTTATAACTCGCCCTACAAATTGGGTTCTCACAAATTGATGATCTTTGTTGTCAAACTGACTTTTCTCTGTTAGTTTTCTATTGTGAACAGATTCAGCATCTTTTGACCCCCCAAGTCCTTGGAAACATCACCCTAAATAAATATCAGCTCATGATTCTCTACAAGAATATCAATAAATCAATCAAATCAAAAGAAATTGAGATCTATTTAAAGAAAAACAGCATCCATGAAAACAATAGCCCGATTGGACACTTTTAGCCATTTGATCGTACCCTAAAATATCAGACCAAGTCATTTTCTACAGTAATGCTATACAGTGTTTATTGACATGGTCGGCAATTCTAAGAACTAATGTGATGGCTACAAGTGTCCTATCGGGCTATTTTTTTTATACATATGCTAATGTGGAAAAAATATTAGATGATTTTTATGGGCCCAAACAAGTGCCACATGTTGAGATATTAACTTGTGAATAAGGAAGGTTTCCCATGCGCTAAGCATAGGGAAGTGGGATAAGAAACCCATTAAACTTTCTAGTTGAGGACAAGTAATATAGGAACCTGAGTCACTCATATTGCATAAAATTGTTGCAGGTGGAGTTAGGTTTTGGAAATGGGATAGTCGATGACATCTTCTTTGTCCCTGGGTATGATATTCATGGGTTTGTTGTTGCTCAGGTAATTAATTTCTTCAAAATTCTGTATGAAGCCCAGGAAACTGCTCCTACCAACTTGTATGAAGCCCTCAGGCAATTCATGCTGGAATCAAGGTGATCGTTAATGGAGCCGATCGTTTTGAAGGTGGAATCGAAAGATTTCTCTTTCGCGAAAGGGGAGTTTAATGGAAGAGAGATTCTCAGGCTCAAGGAGAGTTTCAAGGATAGATTTGCAGAGATACGGGTGCCTTGGGTAGATTGCTCCTTGATTGTTCAAGGTGTGGAGAAAGCCCTGAAGTCGAAGCAAGAACAGCTGGTTCTTAGTTCTAGGAGAACCTCTTTTTCGGTGTTGGTTTTGGAGATTAGGGGAAATGTTAATGGCAGATTTCTCAAATTGGCGGAGTTAAGCGGTAAGAGGAGGTCTAGCTGTATCTGTTTCCCGGAGGGGGAGAAAGGTCTTGGGTGGAAGGAGTTATTGCATTGTTTGATCTGGAGAGTGGGTATTCGGAAGGATGTTGGTTGCTGTGTTGTTCCCTTAACCCCTGTCTTAGGGTCGTCTCTTCCTGAGCCTAGTCTCGATGTATCGAAGGGGGGTTTTTCTTTTGGGGTCCGGTCTGGTAAGGTGGTGTCTACAGAGTTAGAGGTCCCGAGCTCACCAGGTGTTAGTGGAGGTTTGGGTTTGGTGGTTTGTGATGGATTAGATCTTTCTGATAATTTGCAACTCCTGAGTTCTTGCTTGGTTGGTAGGTTTGAAGGGGAAACTCTTTCGATCTGGAAGGTCAGAGAATGGGTGTAGTTGGTTTGGCCCGATGTTGAAGGTGTTGTGCAGATTGCTTTTCAATAAATTTATTTCTGTTTACATTCCGGATGAGAGATGAGGCGGGAGCTATCTTGGATAAGGGCAGTAGGTTCTTTGGCCCTTATTTTTTGTTTCTTGATTGGTGGCATCCGAGGTCGGGATGCGAGGTGGACAGTGTGAAGGATGATCAGATCAGGTTTGGGTGAGAGTGGTGGGAGTTCCCTTGCATCTTTGGTCTGACAGCGTATTCAGATCGTTAGGGGAACTTTGCGGCGGTTATGTGTGTTCGGATGTAGCCACTGAGAATAGAATGATCCTCCAATGGATCAGGTTACAAGTAAAGAAGCCTCTGTAGGGGAGAAGAAGGTGTTCGGTAACTTTGCGTCTTCGTAACGAAAGTTTTATTTGCCCGGTGTGGTGGGGAGGAGAAGCCGATTCGTAGCCGGCGGAGGGAGGCAGATAGTGGTTTTTCTGAAAAGAGTGGTTTTCTGGAGGTTGGGGACGATGAGGTGGAGGGTAGGGATTGTTTGGTTGTCAGTAGGGTAGGTAAGGAGGTTGTGGTGGGGGGTATCGTGGAGGATCCTTATAGGGTTAAGACCGGGTCTTTGGCCGACAAGGGGGCCCACTGGTCAGAGGGTTTGAATTTGAATATTAATTTGAATAATAATTTGGAGGGGAGAAGGGAGCGTGGCTGGTGGTCGGACCCTACTGTTGGGTTTAAAGTTGGTTGCGTAGTTTTGGCCCAGAGGAGCGGGGTTGTTAGGCCGGATCCATTCCCTTCGGGTGCCTTTGGAATGGAGCGGGAAGAGGTGGATTCTCTGGGCCTGGGCCGTATGGATTACTTGAACTCGTCTTCTATTGGTATCGAGACCGGGAAGCCATCCTCTAGCCCGTTAGAGTGTGTTAGGCCCAGCGTGGGGCAGACAAGGTTGTATCCTTCAAGGGCTTTGGGGAGCGACTGAAGGGCCCGTCTTCTTCTTCTTTTAAGGGATCTAGCTGCTTCTTCTCCCCTTATGCAAGCTTTGGAGTCTTCCCTCCCCCCTGGTTTTGATATGGAATGGTAAGTTTCGGCAGAAGGGTAACTTCTTCTGTTGGGATTCCTTGTCCGCTAGCCCGTGGTCGAAGTCGAAGAAGGATGTTGCTGCCCGAGTTTGAACGGGGAAGTCGCGATTGTGGCTTGCGGCGGAAGGAAGCTGGTGTCTGAAGTGAACGTCATTAAACCTTTGGGTTTTCAGGTTTGGTGTAAGGAAGGGGAGGTGCTGGAGGGTGCTTTGGGAGCTTCCAGGCATTGTCTACAGGTGAGTATAGACGGTTTCACTTTTAGGGGGGTGGAGATCAGGGGGGGCAATGGCGTTTTTCGCCTCTCTCGGTTCCTTCGGCTCCTCGTTGCCTTATTGGAGTCGGGGGTTGTGGTTCTGTGGGGCTGTTGGGGGAGTTTCAGTCACCTGGGAAGATTTCCCCTGTTTCGCCTGTGTCAGTTGAGGACAGAAAGGTTTTTCTGGAAGTGGCGGTAGGGTTGGAGGGCGGTGTAGGGGAGGGCTCCAGTTTGATTTGTTTCACAAGGGCAGGAGAGGATTCAGTAGGCTTTCCCCTGGAAATCAGTAATGAGTGGAGTGTTAAGGAAGTTGGATCTGCCCCATTGGCGTGTTGCTATGAAGCGGAGTATCTTCTGGCTAAGGATAAGGAGCTTGCAGGGCTGGTAGATGTTTTCTCGGAGGAGAATGAGGAGCTGGATTTTGTAGGGATGTCTGAATGGGTGTTGAATAAAATTTTCGGTTTTGGGGGGTTCATTGGAGTATCTTGGGAGGGATTTGAAGCTCAAGCTTTGGAGCTCTTTTCGGCTAAAGAGAATAGACATTTGGAGAAGATGGTGAGTAATAAAAAAGTTATAAGGGAATTGAATAAGTTGAACTGGAATTTGAAGGACGCAGCCAGCCCTAGCAGAAGGAAGGGGGAGTCGAGCAGAGCTGTTGGGAGGTTAGGGGTTTTGAAAGGTTCTTTATGAAGACAAAGGTTTTGAGCTGGAACGTTAGAGGGGTGGGCAACAAGGATAAAAGGGTGGTTATTAAGAGAGCGTTGGGTGATTGGAAACCAGATATTGTTATGTTCCAAGAAACTAAGTTGGAAGTTGTTGATAAGGTTGTGGTTCAACACCTTTGGGGCAGGAGGGAAGTGGAGTGGGTTTTTCAGATCTGCAGTGGGGACTTCGGGAGGGATTTTGGTTGCCTGGAGGTTGGATTTATTTGAGCTCATCCATTCTGCTTGTGGCGCTTATGCTATTTCTGTGGTGTTGAAGGAAAAACGGAGTAGTGGAGGGAGCCTGAAATTAGTCTCTTCTGTTTACAGTCCTAATGATCATTCTCTAACTCATGAGTTATAGGAGGAGTTAGAGAGTCATAGGAGGGGATGGGATATCCCGTGGTGCATTGGTGGTGATTTTAACATAATCAGATTTTGCTCGGAGAGGACGAGTTGTAGTAGGTTGGATTCACACATGATGTTATTCTCGGATTTTATTGATAGGAACCTTCTCATCGATGTGCCTTTGACGGGAGCGGAATTTACTTGGACGAATTACCAAGATGAGCGAGTCAATTCTAAGCTGGATAGATTTCTGATTTCCACCGATTGGGAAGAAGTTTTTGCCGAAGTGCAAGCTGCTTCTTTGCCTAGACCAACATCTGATCATTTGCCAATTATGTTGGTTAATGAGGATTTCCTGTCTAGGAAGTGTCCCTTCAAATTTGAGAACATGTGGTTTGAGGAAGGAGGTTTTGTGGAGATGGTGAGACAGTGGTGGGTTAGCTTTGGTATTGAGGGGTCGCCCAGCTTTGTTTTTTGCAGAAAACTTAAAATGTTGAAGGAGGAGCTGAAGAAGTGGAATAAAGAGAAATTGGGGAAGGTGGAGAATAGGTTGGGGTTATTGCTGGAGCAGATTCAACAGCTGAACGGTTTAGAAGGGAAGGGGGAGCTGAGCAGAGAGGGGAGTGTGGAGAGAGAATATTAAGAAGGATTTGGCTAAGGTAGCTAAGATGGAGGAGATAAGCTGGAAGCAAAAATCTAGGGCTTTATGGCTTAAAGAGGGGGATAAAAACACTACTTTTTTTCATAAGATGGCCAATGCTAGGAACAGGATTATTATGATCAAGAAGATGGTGGTAGATGGGAAGGAGTGGAGCAAGGAGGTAGGGATCAAGAAAGCTGTGGAAGAGTATTATAAGAAATTATTTGATGAAGAAAAAGATTTCAGGCCTAAATTGGACGGGTTGCCTTTGGACAACATTGCTAGAGGGGAGGCTGAGGATCTGGAAGTTGTGTTCTCCGAGGAGGAGGTTTGGGCTGCAGTTAAGGAGTTGAAGGGGGATAAAGTCCCCAGTCCGGATGGCTTCACGTTGGCCTTTTATAAGTGTTGTTGGGATGTTTTAAAGGGGGATGTGATGGGGATTTTTGCCGAGTTTTTTGCCTCTGGCAAATTGGTCAAGAGTGTGAACACTACTTTTTTAGCCCTCATCCCTAAGAAGGAAGGTGCTTCGGATATTAGAGACTTTCGCCCCAATCAGCCTGGTTGGAAGCTTGTATAAGATTTTAAGCCAAAGTTCTTTCTAATAGACTTGAGAAGGTGGTGGCGGGTCTTGTTAGTATGAACCAAAGTGCCTTCGTGAGGGGGAGGCAAATTTTAGATGGAGTGTTGATAGCTAATGACTGCATTGATTCAGTTTTGAAGAGGAAAGATAAGGCCTTGGTTTGTAAGGTTGATATGGAGAAGGCATATGACCATGTGAATTGGAATTTTCTGTTGTACATTTTGGATAGAATGGGTTTTGGTTCTAGGTGGGTCTCTTGGATCAAGTTTTGCATCTCAACTCCTGCTTTTTCAATGTTGGTTAATGGTTCGTCAGTGGGTTTTTTCTTTGGGTCTAGAGGGATTAGACAAGGTGATCCTCTTTCCCCCTTCTTGTGTCTTTTAGTTGTGGAGTGCCTTGGTAGGATCATTGGCCGTTCGGGGGAGTTGGGGCTCATTAGTGGAGTTCGGGTATCTGAATTTGCTCCTAGTATTACTCACCTCCAGTTTGCTGATGATACTCTCATTCTTTGTTCGGCCAGACATAGAGATTTGAGATCATTGAGATGTATTTTACTGTGCTTTGAAGCTGTTTCAGGTCTTCACATCAATCTGAGCAAGTCAGAATTGATTGGGATTGGGGTGGTTGACAATTTGAATCAGTTAGCCGGATGGTTGGGCTGCAAGGTGGGCTCTCTCCCCTCTACTTACCTGGGATTACCTTTGGGTACTTCTTATAAATCTATCAGGGTTTGAAATAAAGTGGTGGAGAGGTCTGAGAAGAAGTTGGCGGCTTGGAAGAGCAGGCACTTATCGAAGGACGGGAGACTGATTTTGATTAAGAGCTCTCTTTCTAGTCTTCCTACATACTACATGTCCTTGTTGAAGATCCCAACCTCTGTGGCTAAGAGATTAGAGAAGCTTCAATGGGATTTTCTTTGGAAAGGTGCTGAGGAAGGCCAGAAGTATCATCTTATTAAGTGGTTGCAGATTTGTTTGGGGAAGAAGGAAGGGGGTCTGGGATTAAAAAGTCTTACAAAATTCAATGGCGTTCTGTTGTCTAAATGGTTATGGAGGTTTGGGGAGGAGGTTGGTAGTCTCTGGAAGGATGTGATTAGCAACAAATATGGTTTGGAGGAAGGGGGATGGAGTTCGAAAGCTTGTAGATCTTCATATGGAACTGGTTTTGGAAAGCTATTAGGAATTATAAAGTTATGTTTAACGGAGGAATCAGAATCAGAGTGGGGACTGGAGATAGGATTAAGTTTTGGTATGACAAGTGGTGTGGGGAGGAGACTCTCTTGATCAGATATCCTGAGGCGGCGGCATTAATGAGCAATGTGAATGCTTGGGTGTCTGATTATTTGATCGAAGAAGGGGAGGGTTGGAGATGGGATCTGAAATTTAGAAGGAACGTTTTTGATTGGGAAGAGGAGGTACTCAGTTTACTAGGGCTCATTAATAATGTTCATATCAACGGGAGTGTTGATAGGAGATCTTGGGTTTGGTCTGATGATAGTCGGTTTTCAGTGTGCTCTATGCATAGATTGTTAGCTGAAGAATCGTCTTGGTATGGACCGTGGAAGCTGATACGATTTTCTGGTATACCTTCTAAGGTATCCTTTTTGTGTGGACTGCAGTGGAGGACAAGATCCTTACTTTAGACAATTTACAGAGTAGAGGATGGCACTTGGCATCCAGGTGTTGCTTATGTTTGAAGGAGGAGGAGAATGCGTCTCATATGTTTCTTCATTGTGAGTTTACCAGATTTTTGTGGGATGCTATCTTTGCCAGATTCAATTTGTCTTGGGTGATGCAGAAAAGATTGAAAAAAGCTCTCTTGAGTTGGGGTTGGAAGAAGGGGAAGGAGGGAAGGAGGAGGAGTACCACTCTTTGGAACTTATGCCCAGCGGCTATTTTATGGTCGATCTGGAGAGAAAGGAACTGCAGGATTTTTTAGGGAAAGAAGGCATCAGCTCAGAGAGTGGCTGATCGGGCCCTGTGCTTGATCTTTTTATGGGCGTCCAATCACAAAGTCTTTAAAGAGATGAAATTTGAAGAATGTAATTGCAAGTGGGGTCTTTTTTGGGATATTTGATTTGTTACTTGTATAGGGGAATGTTTTTTTCACAGATATGTATACTTGTACAGCCCTTACTATAGTTAATATATATATATATATATATATATATATATATATAAATCACTTTTACCGATAAAAAAAATATAGGAACCTGATTACTCAGTCCTCAACTTTGTCCACACTAATCTATATTTTCCATTTCTATTTGATCATATGGCGAACAATGCTGACCCGGAACAAATGCATTTTCTACAGTAATGCGATACAGAGTTTATTGACATGGCCAGCAATTCTAAGACCTAATGTGATGGCTACAAGTGTCCTATCGGGCTATTTTTTTATACATATGCTAATGTGGAAAAAATATTAGATGATTTTTATGGGACAAACAAGTACCACATGTTGAGATATTAAGGTGTGAATAAGGAAGGTTTCCCACGCGCTAAGCATAGGGAAGTGGGATAGGAAACCCATTAAACTTTCTAGTTGAGGACAAGTAAGATAGGAACCTGATTACTCAGTCGTCAATTTTGTCCACACTTCTCTATATTTTCCATTTCTGGTTGATCATATGGCGAACAATGCTGACCCGGAACAAATGCACACACAATTACCTACCTACCACACCTTGGGGGAGTGCGGGTACTAGAACTTGCCGATGCCAAGTGAAGCAGCAAATCAAGAAACACGATGGTATCTCGGCTGAGGTGGCAAATCATCTAGCAAATCCCCCTTTTACTCTTGGTGGAGGCGGGAATCAATCCCAAGTCTTGGGTACAATCCCCAAGACTTTACCAATGTCCCAAGTGGCACCTTTACTACTGTGTGACTTCCAAATATATGTTAGTTCCTCTTTCCAAATATGCCCTAGAATTAGAGTTGTAAACAAGCCAAGCCAAGCTTTGCCTAGCTCGGCTCGAGCTCATAACATTGAACTCGGCTCAGGCTCATTAAAAGATTTTGGGCTCAAGCTCGTTAAATATTTTTGGGCTTATGCTCGTAAAAAGCTCAGTGTTAGAGATAGTGGGTCATATTCAGAGAGTTAATTACACTAGTCTCTAGATCCAATAGAGGAGGGACCTGAGGAGCCCCGTGGGCGAAGCAAAGTGGGAACAGGTTAGTCTTTTGTGCCGAGTAGAACCATAGGTTGGGGGTACAGGAGGTGAAGGCCCCCGCGAAAAGGTAAGGGTATATTCGAGATTTTCCATATCCCGGGTTGGAGATACAAGTTGGAACCCTAATTCTTTTCCAAAATAGTGGAAAATTTGCGGACATAGGCACTAAACCGAACCACATAAATTTGTGTGCATATTTTGATCTTTTGTTTCTGATTTTCACTACTATTACTTATATATGAACAACACTAGGCTCGTAAAGTTCGGCTTGCAAAAAAAACTTAGCTTAGTCCAAATGCAGTAATAAAATAGTTGATGATTATTCTTATATCTAATACACTTTATTAACATGCATGTTTAATATTAATATATAATATAAGATATAAGATATAGGAATATGAATGTATATTTCATATAAAAACCGAGCCAAGCCTACCCAAACTAGGCTCAAGCTAGTTAAGATGATGAGCTTTTTTTGGGCTCAAACTAGACTTGCGAACCTAATTATAGAGCTCAAGCTCGGCTCATAAGAGCCGATCCCGAACCTAGGCCGAGCTAGCCCAGTTCATTGACAGCTCTACCTAGACTAGAAAAGGAGCATATTTTCTACAATAATTGACCTTTATTTCAACATGCTTCAATCAACCAGCTACTGAGAAGATATACCATCTTTCTTGGTTTGAGAAGATTACACCAAATTTGAGTAGCAAAGGGAAAATATATAATCAAAGGGACCTTCACTTGGTATGACGGTAAAAGCCTTGGGCTATCAAGCGTGAAAGCGGAGGTTCGAGTCTTGGCGCAACCACTTTGTGCAAAAACAATGCCAAAGGTTAGGTATGTTGCCAATCCACCCCTCTCAGGAAATTGCTTCGGCATGACCTACACCGGGTTACAGTCCCTTTTTATGTCTACATTTTCTTAAGTAAGCCAACTGTCAATATTTGTGCAAAGTACTGGTACAATGCACACAAAACACACACACATAAATGAGAGAGAGAAAAAATGAAAAAAATTTCAAACAAAATGGTGATGCCCCAACAAGTTTAGCATATGGGAATCAAATTACCCCATCTATTTTTGTTAATCAATAACAAGATGATATTATAGATAAATCAAAGAGGAAACATAACAACAAGATGCCCCAGAAAAGGGCAAGACAAGGAAAAAATACAAGAGCAAAAATAAAACAAAGTGCTGAATAATCAAATATACTTTATGTCAAAGATGATGAACCCAGAAGTGTCCCCCACCATCTGATAATCTCTAACGTAGAAATATCATTGAACTCAGGCAGTAATAGAGTCTATAATATTTGGATCCCCCCCTCTTTCAAGTCCTTAAAAATTCTTATTCATCTATTTTTCACTTTAAATCCAGCATTAGATTGGCCCAAGAGTAACATAAAGTTGTACCAATAAAGAAGCTGAGGACTTAATATATCACACAACAACCACTGAATTTACAGCCACAATGAAAGCAATCCTCTATTCTCTCCACGTGATAAAAAAAACCAAGGCTCATATATTATCAACACAATTAAAAAAAAAAAGATGGAGAAGACTGTTTTAGCTAGCATCGGCACAACAATTGACCCTCACAAAATTTGACTTCAAGAAATTAAAGAAAACACCCATTAACCTCATATTGCAATCTCATCCATCATTTCTACTTATGTACTTGACTTTGATCCTTTATAGATTTTTTTGTTCCTCCCAAAATCTCCATAATCACCTACCAAATACTTTACTCATATTTACAAGGGGAATTTTAGACCTTCTTTTGTCTATAGCTTGCAAATTTCTCTAAGTCAACCAGGTGAGTTTAAATCATCTCATTTTCCACTCCATAAGAAGCTCCTAGAAATTTCTCCAAAATCAACATAGAGATCAGAATGGTATATAGTGATGAAATGCATGTAGAAAGACTTGAAAGTTTCCACATAATCGAATTAAATTTACAACCTAAGATAAATGTGCCTTCTTACCAGAAGTCATTCATCTGAAAGCTTTCCACCACTTAATCCCCTACAGATATTAACTTAGGATCCATTTCGACATCATAATTTTGGGGAAAGTTGGATAAGAATGTTAGTAAATGTAATATAAAGGAATGTGATGCAGAACAGCAGGAGGCTCTTCAAGCCTAATAAATAAAAGAAGAAAGAATAAACGGAAGAGAAGGATAATCTGACAAAATCTCACTGACAAGACCTTGACCAGATTGGAATCTCACAAATCTGAAACAAGGTTTGGTAATGGAATCTTACCAATACCAGAGAAATAAGAGGAGTCGCACCTCAAAAAGACATGATTTGCAAAATTCTATTCAATTTTTGTCATCTATCTTTACACCAATAATAGACCCTTTATATAGACTTCTATTTTTATTTTTTTTTGATAAGTAAAATGCATAAAAAGAGTTCTAATCTAATACATATACTTGAAGAGACCTAAAAACACTAAAATGCATCCAAAATAGCTTCCACAACAAGAAATATCATCCTACTAAAATTTTCACACGAATTTGCTAGATAATCATAATTCCAAATGCTCTCCTAGTCAAACTCTAACAAATAATAATAAATCCTAACCCAAATAGGACTCAAATAAATGGGTTTGCTAGAGAATCCATGGGTATGACCCAATTAACAAGTATGGGTCTAAACATGCAAGTAATTGGACTAGGCCTGTTGAATTGTTCCACATCAACCAAACCAAAGTATGATAAATTAAACCGAAAACCAAACCGAAGCGAAATAGAAACTAAAATATAAAACCAAAAACCAAATCGAATTAGAGTGAACTAAACCAAAAACCAAACTGAAATAGAAACCGAAAAGTTCGGTTTTCTTTCGGTTTGATAGAATTAATCCTATGTGTGTGTGTGTGTGCGTGCGTGCGCGCGTGTGTGAGCAAATATACATTATATGTACATATACATACATTTGGTCTAATTCGGTTTGGTTCGGGTTTTGGTGTATATGTATTTTATTTAATTCAGTTTGGTTTTTTGGTTCTGTTCAGTTTAACTAAAGCCTTAACCATAAACCAAACCAAACTAATTCGGTTTGTCATTTTTTAAAACCATAACCAAGGAAAAAAAAAACGAACCAATTTTTTTCAGATTGGTTCAATCGGTTTTTGATTTAGACCAAACCAATTGACACCCCTACTCCCTAGAACACCACATCACTTTCGCGAAAATCAGCTCCATAATATTCTAACATCTTTCCATTTTTTATAACAGTTAGTCAAGAAGTGGAGAAACCTAGAGTTCTTATCTCCCTCTTTAAGCCACAGAGCTCTCAACTTTTGCCTCCAATTGATTTCCATTGTCCCCGCCAAGTCCTTAAATTTTTCATTTGATCTTGCCATGAAAACAATGTCACTTCGAGCTAACGAGTTCAACTCTCCTTTTTGGTCCTAAGTTGTATTGTAGGCCATTATCTTACTATCTTCTAGCTTCTAATAACCTTCTTAGTTCACTCCTTGACTTCTACTTGAGTGTTGAGCTTCCTTCCGTACTATTATTTCTCCCGAGAGAGAAGAAGGGCCACTAATCTTAACCTTTTCTGAAACCAAACATGCCAACCACATGCTTTAAACCCAAACAAGAGGCCATCTCAATTCCTACCACGATATTCAGACATGATAAGCACGTGTTTTCTCATGGGTCTCAAAAGAAACACTTAGCCAATGTTGATACTATTCCTCGTTACTTAAAAAAGAAAAGAAGGATCCAATTTGAAAAATGATGACATTTCCTAATTCTTAAACAACATGTGTTCTCTCGTGGGTATCGAAAGAAACACTTAGCCAATGTTGATACTATTCTCCATTACTAAAAAAATAAAAGAAAGATCCAATTTGAAAATTGATGGCATTTCCTGATTATTAAACAACATAAAGGATACCATAAAATGGAGTATTAAAATATTTCCTCCAACAAATCAGAAACGTCATTCGTGCCAAATAAAATACTGCATCACCCTGAAATCTCTAAAGCAAACCCAATTTCATTAAGATCTCCAAAGGTGGCATCCTCCATTGTGATGGTGAACTGCTTTCCCTGATGATTATACATCTAGATCAAGTTCCAACAATTATTGAGACCAGAAGCATCACTTCACGGAGTGCCACAAAAAATTCACAGTTTTGGAATCCCGCACCAAACCTATTTGAGTAGACAGACTCTCTCCCCCGCCTCACACCCAAAACCAACCAATTACCTAAACAATGACAAAACATATTGACATAACTAAACATGATACAGAAACCTGCCTAGAACCTAATATGCTAGGTAGCATATAGCTTACAAAACTAGTTGTTAGAAATTTGGCATGATGTGAACTTATCATTTTCAAATCCAAAAATAAAAATAAAAATAAAAAAATTAATAGTTAAATACAAAAACTCATAAAGACATAGAGAACCACCATTTAGAAAAGAAAAAAGAAAAAAGAATGAATGCAGTAATCGATTGAATGCCAAGCATGTACTTACATAGAAGAGTCGTAGAAGTGTAACACGTAAGAAGGAATGAAGGTTTACAATCATGCTGAAGGAGCAGAGATTTTTAGAACCAAGTTGTTGGCATTGATCAGGCAATATCCAGTGTAGAATTGGGATGACAACAGAGTGAAGAATAAAAATACTGCAAGGATAAAAAGATTGAGAGATTCTAAGATTACATTGATTATGCATACAGTTTATAAGAACATAACTCAATATCCAACAATAGCACAATATCTAACAAAGTATTTCCCATGAAATTACATAAAGGCAAGCCGGATTCTTTTCGAACTTTTTAATATGTAATAATGACCTGAGAATTAAAGGAAGCCCATCAATAAGAACTTACTCGCAATGCTACAGAGGGATAGAATATGAATAGAATGAAACAAGGGTGGGGAGGGGAGGTTGCAGGAAGAAAGAAAGATTAAAAAGACAAAAAGTAATAAGTAATGAAATAATGAGCTTCCTTGGATCCATATATATCAAGAATACTTACCAGTTAAATAGTTATAAAGACCAAGGTTCTAAATGTCGGCGACATGTCGTCATTTTTTACCCTGGCGACACGAAATATTAGGAAAAATCGCCATATAGCGATTTTCCTTGATGTCGGCGACATGGGGAAAAAAATTCAATTTTTTTTTTTATTTTTTCCCCCATGCCTCTCGACATGGGGGAAAATTTCAATTTTTTTTAAAACTTTGGTTTCACCTTTTACCCCATGTCGGGGACATGTCGCTGGCCAATCTTGGCGACATGACCAGCGACATCGACATTTAAAACCTTGATAAAGACAAAAGCAAAGGGAAATGCCAATGTAGCGACATCGACATTTAAAACCTTGATAAAGACAAAAGCAAAGTTTATAAAAGCTTATTCTGAGGATAATGACTGCTACAGTTTATACAAGCAAGTTCTGTTTAAAAAATTGAACTACCCAATTAAGTGAAAGGTGTATAATAAATTCCTTCAGGAATAATAAATAATAAAGTTTATAAAAGCTTATTCTGAGGATAATGACTGCTACAGTTTTAAACTATATCAATTAGCATGGAAACCCACTTCAAATTCATCTCAAAAATCCCAACTTGAATCCATCTGACGATACAAACTCAAATTTATCTAGTAAATCCCAATTCAAGTTTCTCTGAAGAAAACCAAAGAGATAGAGAGAAAAAATCCTAGAAGTGAACCCTAACTGAAACATACATTATGATCATGACATCAATAGAAAGATAGAGGTAGGTAGAGTTACCTTCCTAAGAAAATTAAACCATTAAAGAGAAAACACTGCCCAGTACGAATCAAAAGCATTCTCGACCTGCCAGATTAAAAATAAATAAAATTACTCAGATCATTACAAAAGGCAATAGCTTATTCGTTTGTGGCACTGGTATAAGAAGAAGAAAAAGAAGAATAAGAAGAAAAGGAGGAACCTGAGACAGAAGATAACAACCCTGTGAAGACAACAGGCCTCCCTGAAACCCTCTAACCAGAGGAACAACGCCTGCTTAACTTTCGCTTTCAGAGCATCCAACGACTCCGCAATTGCCATGAAAGTAACCAGAGAGAGAGAGAGAAACAATGGAGCTTCAGTTTTGCTTTTCTGTGTTGGAGATGCATGGATTGCACGAAACTACTCTTCTCAAAAGCCTACTCGAGAGTCCGAGACATGACTCAACTTCTCAGTTTTCACACAAACGCCTACCTGGCCTGGGCTTGTGTGTGTGGGGCTCCGCATCCTCTACGGCGAACAATTTATAACGATTCATACAGCGCGGTTGGATCGCTGCCACGTGCACAGATGAAGGGAACTAATGGGGTACCAATGATATAGAAGGGGTATCAAGGTGAAAGGTGAGGGGTACCGAAGGCTATTTTTTGGCAAAAAAAATAGATAACGTAACAGCGTTAAATAATTTTTTTTTTTTTTAAATTTTTTTTCCTCTCCTTTTTTGACTTCCCCTAAAAAAATTTCAGTTTTGCCACGAAGCCAACACAGTCTCATCTCCATCTCTATCCAGTCATTCTCATCTCCATCCTTTCTCTATAGAATATAATATTTACATTCAAACATTCTCATCTCCATATTTTCTTTAGAGAAAAGAGTATCTACATCCATCCATTTTCATTAAGAACGAAGAATTTTGTCGTTTGTATCGATTTGTACTCTACTTGACGTTTGGTGGTTACCATCTTCATGTTTGCCGGTTACCGTCTTCACATTTGTAGGTTTGCCGGTTACCGTCTTCACATTTGTAGGTGTGGCTCTTCTTATTTGCACGCTCATTGTTTGTTTAATTGCCTCTAATCCCAGGGTACCCTTATTTAGCCTTGGGTACCCTGTCATGTGATTATTAAGCCATGGGTTTCAATTGTAGC
>JAUPMG010000014.1:23989539-24007381 GCA_031762675.1 Pachysandra terminalis
TCATTAGCAACAAATTTGGGATGACCCTTACAACAATTTGATGTGAAGAATGCCTTCCTCCATGGAGATCTTGAAGAGAAGGTGTATATATGGATTATCCCCCAAGTTTTTCGAATCCATCAGGAGACAAGAGAGTCTGTAAGCTGAGGAAATCTCTTTATGGGCTTAAATAGTCCCCAAAAGCATGGTTTGGAAGGTTTACCCAATCAATGAAGAAGCATGGATACCGTTAGAGTCACTCTGACCATACACTATTTCTAAAACATTCTAGTGGAGAAAACATTACAACAGTTATTGTATATGTGGATGATATAGTGATCACAGAGAGTGATGTAGTTGAGATGAAGAAATTGAAGGCTCAGTTGGCTATGGAATTTGAGATCAAGGATCTTGCCGATTTGAGATATTTCTTGGGGATTGAAGTTGTCAGGTCTAATCAAGGGATATTTGTCTCTTAGAGGAAGTATGTCCTAGATTTGTTGGGAGAAACATGGATGTTGAACAGTAAACCGGCTGGCACTCCTATTGAACAGAACCACAGGTTGGGAGAGATCAAAGATGAAACTCCAGCTGACCGAGAGAGATATCAAAGGTTGGTTGGAAAACTTATATACTTGTCTCATACACGTGACATTGCTTATGCTGCGAGTGTGGTGAGCGAATTTATGCAGGCTCCTTCCGAGACACATGTGGATGCGGTGTATAGAATTCTCAGGTATTTGAAGTCTGCACCAGGAAAGGGGTTGTTATTTGCTAAAAATGGACACCTAGAGATTGAAGGTTATACAGATGCTGATTGGGCTGGGTCAATGATAGATAGACGGTCTACATCAGGGTATTTTACCTTTATGGGAGGAAATATGGTCACATGGCATAGCAAGAAATAGGCCATTGTGGCTAGGTCTAGTGTGGAAGCGGAATTCAGGGCATGACTGTAACGACCCACCCCACCCGACACAAAATTGTCCGCTTTTAGCTACCCCGAATCAGACTTCCCAGGGGGTCACCCATCCTAGTAGTACTCCCGCCCAAGCACACTTAACTGCGGAGTTCTGATTGGGTTCACAACCATCACGGCTTTAAGTCGCGTTGTGTCATAGAAGGGTGTGAATATACATATAAGTACTTCACCTTCACCTGCCCAGACGATGTGGGATTGTGCAACCTGTAGCTTGCCCAGTGCATCGCACCCGCCCATGTAGGTCACCACAATGGCTCATGGAATATTTGAGCTATTATGGCTCAGGACATTATTGAGAGAATTGAGTGTCTAGCCAGAAGGTCCTATGAAGTTGCATCGTGACAATAAGGCTTCAATCGAGATTGCTCATAATCCAATTCAACATGATTGTACTAAGCATGTTGAGGTGGATAGATACTTTATCAAGGAAAAGTTTAAAGCATGTCTAATTTGCACCCCATTTGTGAAGACTGGTGATCATCTTGCAGATATTCTGACAGAGGGAGTATCGAGCAAAACCTTTAATGGAGTTCTGGACAACCTAGGCATTTGGGACATCTATGCTCCAGCTTGAGGGGGAGTGTTGAAGATAGTTTGCTGCTGGGGAGTCTTGCACTCCAAGTTAGCTTGACGACCAAGCTTCTTCCCTGCCTTGCAGCACAAGTATTAAAAACTTTTCTACCAAGTTTCTTCTCCTAATCCCTACCTCTCTATCTCTATAAATATTAATTGATGCTGTTGTAATAAAAAAAAAAAGAAAAAAGAAGAAGAGAAGCTAGAGTGCTCATTGGAAAGTGGATTAGGCACACTGCGGAATCACTATAAATATGTGTTCTTTCTTTCTTGTTTTTTAATCACTGACATCAAAGTGTATAGCATAGGATACTCACGTGTCGTAATAATACTCATGCATATTTCATACATTATTATCAAATCTAAACACTTAATTGTAACACATGGTATCAACCAACCCATCATGCTTATCACTTCCAAAATCTCACAATATTCAATGTACACATGTTTCATATCTCACATGAATACAATCATCATTCATAATATGCATAATCATGTATCATATCATCATAACAAGGTCAAAAAATCCATTGGGATTTGATGCGTATTTCAATCATAGCTTTTGCAATATACATCCAAATCACTCCAAATTTGAAACATAACTTCCCCGGAGTGTAAATAAGTGATTAACACATGAAAAATACAATACATCAATTGAATCTAAGCATGCTTTCATTCAAACATACGCTATGACATAGAAAATCTTGAAAAGGGTATGTAACCCATCTAATTCAAGGGAAACCAATACCATATCATTAAGTAATTTAATTCTAGCATTAACCCCAACCCCTAAATCATGCCTTAAAAATCCCTAAACCCATTGAATCTTCTTTGCAATTAAAAGAATACATGGTTTACTTACTTGAATTCCTGAACAACAGTTAGACTCTTTTTCTTCGTTCTTCTATTTTGATCTTCTCACAAGTGAAGAGCACACGCAAACCTATCAAGCCTCTCACTATTTTCGTTAATTATATAAACATTTAGGGGTAACTTTTGTCAAAAAATGATATTTAAAAAATTCAAAGACTTGTTTTTACTAAAAGTATTAAGTAAAAGGCAATAAAACCATGGTTTAATATTAGATTACTCAAATAATTACTACTTAATTTGAAAATTATTATAGTTATAGTGGATAAAATAGTAAAAAAAGTTTTGAATTAGGTTCAATCAGCAATTTGATTGAGAAACTAGGAGACATCAAAATTAATTAAAGAAAAAAGATAGAAAAAGCTGTTCGGTTCACTTTGGCTTTTATACCCTTCACATCAGAATTTGACCGCATATTCAATAAAAAGAAACCCGGACCATGTTCGAGCCAAACCTTGAGATGTCTATTAACGGTTCGATTGATTTGACCATCCAGTCTGGTTTCTAAAACACTGATTAATAATACAAAATTAACTTAGTTATCCAACTCAACCCAGTCCATCCCAACTAGGGCTGTCAATGGGTCGGATCTAGATCCGATACCGACCCGAATCCGTTTAAAATTTATCCAATTAAATCGGATCTTTATCCGATTCGATGTCCGTCGGATCGGATTTGGATTTGGATTTGAATAATTGGATCCGTTTATAATTGGATCCAAATTCGGATATTGGTACATCCGACCTGATTAAGATCCGAATCCGATTAGATTGACGTATATGTGTACCATTTTTTCTCTTTTTGTCTTCTTTTTTTTGTTGTTTGGGAATATGTCTGTAATTTAAGTTAAATTACACTATCCACTGATATTTGACAATCTATTTGTATTGCATTTTAAATAATTTGTTAATTATTTCATTCTTAAACGTTTTTACTATCAAATTCGAATATATAATTAGATTTGGATGGATCGTATAAATATAATAGGACTTGGATTCAGTTACTCATATATATGAAAGATCCGTCCGATCATTAATCGGATTCGGATCTCCTTGAATTTAGTTGGATTCGAATTCGGATCATGGTGAATCCGGCCCGAATCCGATCCGTTTACAGCCCTAATCCCAACCCAATACCTGCATTAATTAACTTGACCCAAGGATAGGTTGGGCTAGGGTTAGCTAACTTGGGTTGATGGTATAGGATTGGATTAGGTCATTTTCTAGCTAATTAAGTTGTTTTTGCTTCTAGGGCTAGGGTTTAGGGTTTAGGGTTTAGGGTTTAGGATGAGCATGTCACTTTTATTTGTATGAGTGGGTCCCATTGGATCAACTTGGATCTAATGGACCGACCTACACCAACTAGGTTGGTATGATGCGGGCCATGTGGGCCTAGTAATAGCACCTGTTCATTTTATTTTAGTACACTACAACACCTACAATTTTCTTGCTTAATATATGCCACAATACTTTCAACAACCAAAAGTATTCTTTATACAAATCCTCCAGTTTATGATAAAACAAAATGACTAAGGTTACAAATGCATGAGATAATGCACAACTTCCAGTTACATACATTAATAACATAAAACAAATTCAAAAGAAAATTTACTCTTCAAATTGTGACAAGTATATATACCTTCATCACAAGAACTAATTCTTCCTCTACTACTTGTTTAGTATGCAAACTCTTAAATCAATTTTAAATCAATACAGTGAACATATCATGTTCTTCATTTGTATAGTTAACTACAAGTATATATGATGATTATATATACATATATATCATCACCTTATACTTCTGATTTCTATGTTCCATGACCCATTGTTACAAGTTTGGGAAGCAACCAAGGAGACGAGTTTGACTCCCATGGTTTTGAGCATCTAGATGATCATCGTACTCTTGAGGGATTAACGACAAGTTCGAGTGAGGATAAGACGTCGTTTCACTAAGTTGTGATGCAAGTAATTTGTCCATGGCGTTCCAATCGATGAAGTCTTCTTCGTGATTGATCCTGTCGTCGTTGCAATCCTCACTATTGTTGCTTACACCACTAGGCTCAAAACCTTCTTTGGTGGCTAAACTTGTGGAAATACTGGGGCTATCTAGTTGTGGAAGTTCAATGAGTTGATGATCTATATAAGTATGCTTGGATCCAAGCTCTTGCTGAGACCCAAATGCTTGCTGATGTAAATTTGCACCTTGATACTTTTCGAGTACTTGCATTGGACTTACAATATCCATTAGTGATCGAAATCCGATAGGATCACGATCCTTGACATAACAAGCACGATTCCATGCTTCGAAACCTTGCTTATGACTTGGACTTGGCTTCTTGAATGCGCGACAAACGACCCATCCTTCATCCTGTAATCTCCACAACAATTTGCACTCCATATTTAGTAAAATTGACCATAAAATGTGTCATTTTTGTTAATATAAATCCACAGCAATTTGTATTTTTCTTTTACATATTTTGAAGCAACCAAATTGCTGTAGCATAGCTATACCATATATTACTGAAAAAGCTATAGTACTTGAAATAAAATTTCTGGTATTATACCCCAAACATGAGTATAGAAATGAATCCTTTAATTGTGTTGTCAAGGATTCACTATAACGCTACCATAGATGTATCCTTTCTTGCACAAATCACCTGTATCTTGGTCGCACGCGGAGACAAATTAAAGATGCACCTGTAACAGTACTGTTAGGGTGAACCCGTGACAGTACTATGAAGTTTGCACTTCTACGTACACTTCTACTTTTGAGTACATTAACTCAAAAAATTTATTTGGATTTTGTAGTATAATCCTTCCAATGAAGGGAGAAGGCCGAGAAAGGTTAAATGTAGTGTTTAAAACTGGTTAGTGAGTTGTAAAAGTCTTTTGTTTTCTAAATTGACATATGTAGTTACACACACACACACACACACACACACACATATATATATATATATATATAGTGATGATCTGAACTTGCCTGAGGGGGGGCATGTTCCGACGTCTGGAGTCGATATTCATGCATAATCCAGTCTGATTTCATCCCATTAGGTGCGCGGCCCTTGTAGAACACTAAGGTCTTTCGCATCCCTATAATTCTGCTCTTCAAAAGCACGGCCTTATCTCTCCCTGTGGCCTTCCAAAATCCGGCGGCAGTGGCCCTATTAGTCCGTGTGCCGGTTGGATACTTCTTGTCTTTGTGATTGAAGAAATACCATTCAGTTTGTTCCTCGTAACCGAACTTGCATCGATCTATATACGAAAATAACAGGCACAAATGTTGTTATATTGAAAAGCTAACATTAATATCTGCTAGATTATCTGTTTTTGGCTAAATTTTCTGTGTTTTGATGAAAAATTGATAATCACTATACCTTGAATGTCCCATGGCTCTATTCTGTAGAGATCAATGTCAATTATAACATCTAAATCAATCTTTTGGTTGTTAATCTTTCTCCTTAAGTAGTAACCCACAAGCTCTTCTTCTGTTGGATGGAATCTAAAACCTGGGGGAACACATGACTCCAGTTCCATTGAAAATGTTCACCTGATAATCAAGGGGTCACAACATAGACAGACATATATACAATGCACACACACATATATACAAAAGAGGCAGCATATTTGGTAATACTCATCAAATCATGTTAATTCTTCATTCTAATCTTAAAAGATCTCTCTTATGTGGGACCTTTGGATCAACGATCCCTTCAAGGGTAGATTAAAGAAGTTAGCTTGTCCCTTCTAGCTATCCAATAGACACCTTCTTATCCCTACCAAACACAAAAAACTTACAACATACATGTCCTGGATATTATAGATTATTAAATGAAGCAAGACTTAAACCTAAAACCTAGTCAACAAATTTTCTTCCTAAAAAAGGGTTAAATCAATCAGGATTAATCACTAGAATCTGTCTCACATGATAAGGTTCAAGTCCTCACAACCATTGATATCACCTAGTCCTTTGACATACACAGGATCATGTTGATTGATAATCGGCTGCTCGACTTAAATCAGACGGTCAGATAAGTGTGTTACACTTGACCCTTTTTATCTGTAAATTACATGCACAGGATCATGTTGATCCCATCAATGTTCAAGCAGGTAGGAACCTCCCAGACAATAACTTGGTTTCTCCTAGATTATAATCTTGTATTAGTTGCATGAACTTTATTTAGTTCAGGAAAAGGAGCCGCAAAGACCGACTTTATAGACAAAAGCATGTTGCCTTTCTTTGAGTGCAGTCTACTCCATGCTGAAGCTGGTGGTGGAAGACATTTTCACACCCACCATGGAATTAATACTACTACACTCAACAGAATTACTAGAGACAATGCCAAAAAGCTCTATCCTGATCACTTTCATGGCATCATAAGCTCATGTAGAGGTCTCAGCATTCCAGTTAAGAAGAAGCTACTTAGATTAAATATAACCCTAATGGAGAAGATATTGTTTATAACCATCCAATTTAATCAAAATACAGTTTATAAAAGATTATAAGTTATTATGATAATATTGTTTCATTGAAAATAGATCAGATACTCCTAAGCTTCCAATCCATTCGAAACAGTCGAAGAAACCATAAGTTTTATCTCATTCATGGGAAGATTAATTATAACTGGTATGAACATGGACAAGATGAGTAAGGCAAAGATGTGTGAAAAAAAATAGTTAAAATCTGTTATCTTGGTTATCATAGTAAGAAAACATGGACAACCCATTTTACACAATAACTGATGTTACAAAAGAGAACAACATTTGAAGAGAAGAGTACTAACCGGAGAACGCGATTCTTGGTGTTCTTGTTGTCGGAGAGAGAGAGAGAGAGAGAGAGAGAGAGAGAGAGAGAGAGGGGTGTCATTGTGTTATGATCAGGCTGTTTTTGATGTTGTGAGGTGAATATTGTTGTGTGGATCGAGAATGAAGAAGAGGGTTTTAAGAAGAGAAGAAGATATAGAGGAAGGAGCAGTAAGGGGAAGAGATAAAAGGGTGTTGTGTTAATCAAGTGCGCGTGGGGTGGCAGAGATGAAAGGGTCGTTTGGACGGCGTGACACCAAATTTTCACGCCACCCCCTCCACCGATATTTTGTGTCTCAAGATTTTGCCACCCCTTTTTGATCTATCACATTACACACCATACCTCTCTCTCTCTAAAGGACAGCTCCTTGACTCCGTTTGGTGCGCCGCCCTTTGACATGTGTCACCTAATGATGCCTGCCACGTGGATGACATGTCAAACTTCCACCAATCAAAATCACATACCCAATCATTTGTGTCCTCCCTACATTGCCTCCCTGAGGAACCCCACAAAGTCATTTTCCTTTTAATTTCATCTGGCTAGCCTCAGGATGGAATATGTATGCTCTCTATCTAGCTCTTGATAATTCGGCTCAACTCGATCGACTTGGGTCATCGACAAAAAAAAACAATGCTAATATCTTTGCTAGTTCAATGATGGTTAATACTCTTTTTTTTTTGGAAGAAAGGGATGCCGTCGATCATATATCCCCGCCGGTGGGGTTCGAACTGGGGTGATGAGTCTAAATGGCTTGACCATCTATATTCTGTTCATGCAGATGAGTTTCAGAATACAAGTACCATTACCATTACCATATATTATGATTATGGTTTATTGAGTTGCATTCAGCTGGAGCTTGTGTTTCACTGGAAGTTAATGATATCCTTGCTATATATAGATATGAACATAATTACTTCAAGTATTATATATTAATATTGTGAATAAACAAATATAATCAAGAACATGCAACATTATAATGAAGCATAATATCATGGGTCCAAATCAAGAATTGAGAAATCTAGAGGATTGATGCGGCTATACGGCATCGGCCGCCTTGTATGACCTAGAATTATTGCATTCTATGTAAGATAGTTCATTCATGGTACCCTAATTTCTTATCTGATCACAAGTAATCTTCCAAAAATAAGCTGATGTAGGAGAAATCCTCAAAAACTGGAAAAGGGACTGGGTCATGGTTTGAGCGGTTCAACCAGCGGGTCAACCACTTGAAATATGAATCCGTAATTAGGCTTTAAATTACCAATTAAGAAAAGTAGGAAAAAAATATAAGGAAATATCTTTATAATCGTTTGTATCTGAACCGGTTTTCTTGAACCTGTGTAGCTCAAAACCTGAGATGCTGGGCCTGACCCGTATCCTATTGGTTGGGCTCCATGGACAAACAGTGCAGACCCACGTATCAATGGCTGGGATGGAACCGATCTGCATGTGCATAGGCAACAATTTGTATGTGTCATACACACATTATCTATCCTAATAAAATAATAATAATAATAAATTAACATTTGGTACTGCTTAGGAATCTAATGACATTCCTTCCATCAAAGCTTAATGTAAGATTTATATTCACAAAATGACAAAAAGGTCCTTTTTTTATTTTGTATTTTTCCTGTTTTGGTCGGTCAAATGGACCTTTCAATTCGTACCTTTAATCAACTAATTCACCTCAAAAAAGACAACTTTGTTAGCTTCTAAAAACAGTACGGATGTGATCTTTATTATCCATATTCCTCATCCATTAACTCCAGAAGGTTTGTTTGGTTGCAGGTATCCTTGTTTGGTGTAGACTAAAACCAGGATAAAGCTTGTTTTATTATGTTTCAAATTAAAGCAATTAAGCTTGTACCTGTATATTGATTACAGTTTGAAATCCATCACAAGACTGATCAATATCATGTTTTGAATTTTCATGAAAACAAAAATAAAATTTTGGATAATATTCAATAATTTATTAACTATTTTTAATTAATAAAAGATCTTCTGAGCTTTGTTTTATAATTTATAATCATATAAATGAAATGTTTTTGATACATAGCACATGCCTCTGCTAATCTATACTATTAAGGGAAATGGTCCATCAAAAAGCGTGTCTTTTTCTTTTTTTTTGTAAAAATAACTTTTAATATGATTAAATATTTAATTAATAAAAGAAAGGATAATATAGTTTTTTGCTTTATTTTAAAAGAAGACAATTATTCGAACTATTTTCACCTCTTTTAATTTAAAGAAAGTATCAACGTACAGTAATTTGAACGCTAGTTAACTTTAAAGGGAAGTACTATTTCTAAAGCTGTTTATTGCAAATATTTTAAGTGAAAATTTCGTCTACACTATACAAAGAAAGTAAATCAAAATATATATATTTCAAAAGAATAACCAAAACCATTGAAATGTTATTGAATTACTCGCATCCAAACAATACTTAATTCAGTCACAAACAAGTAACAGCCCATTTAGTGGGAGATATTAATTGACCCTTTAACCTAATCAAAATCATTAAAAATCTTATGTGATAGAACCCACTTACTTTTCCTAAATCATATAATGAGTATTATCTTATCCTCATAGCCTTTGTTACAAAGAATTACAATAATATATTTTGTGCAAGATTTGGTTATTAAGAGATGACCCTACATATACATATCCTACTAATTAATACATTCACATAATCATATATAATCATTTTACATTGGATCATTCAATTCATGTACAAAAGGACAGAGATATCAAATAATGAAAACAAAGCCAATTTAATCATCGATGTGTGGCTCAGTTGATAGCAAGTTGGGTTCTAATAGGCGTCTCCGAAAGTAAGTTTCCGAAAGTAAGTTTGGAGTTCGAATCCCACTAGAAGCACTCGTAGCCAAAGATCTACCTTTAATGCTCCCGCCTTGAACGTGGATTAGTCCCACACCTATATGGGTGTGGGGACACCACGTGGTTAAGACCCAAAAAATGAAAAAAAAAGCCAATTTATAAAAAGAGGAAGTCGAGAACGTAGCCGTAACCCCAAGTCATAAAGCCTAAATTTGGGTAGCACACAACGCACGTCTTCATGCGTTGCGTGATAAAAGAGGTTCATAAATAGGATCTCAGCTGGATTCTGAAATTGACTCTATTCAGACCTTGACGTGCAATCCGTTTTATAATATAATGTGTTCCCCTCTCTCTTTTTTTATCATCACTATCAATGGACCCCACATGGCCAAATTCAGATGGGTAACCCTAATTAAGCGTTAAGAGAGAATAGAGTGGATAGAAGCTGATAGATAGGGCTGTAAGCTCTGCTCTGGTTTGGGTTCGGCTCGCATGAGTCATTTAGATTCGCGAGTCAAGTCAAAGTCCAAAAAGAGTCATTATTTTAACGAAATTGAGCTGAGCTTAGTAGGTTCGATTCGGCTAAAGTTCGACTCGATTTTATATATGATATATAAATTTTTGTATAAAATACACATAAATATATATATATATATATATAATATTAAATAATAAATATAAAATTAGTGTTTATTTTAAATTAAAAAACATTTAAACATGATAAATGTTCCAGCCTCGAGGTCCATGTCACACCTCCATTCTGGTGCTGAATTATTATTTTCATTAGCCCATCTAAAATTAAAACACAATAGGTTTAGCATTTCACGAGTTGAGCTGAGCCGAGCTTTTGTGAGCCAAACTTGAAACCAAAAATTTCCATCGAGTCCTAATCTTGCCTATATTTATGAGCCCAAGCTGAGCTGAACAAATCTCGGCTCCGCTCGGCTCGGCTCGACTCGTTTACAGCCCTACTGATAGACCTTTGATACGTGTAAATGAAGTAAGTGGGGTTTGAGCCTTGGGGCGGTTTGTAGGACAGGGTGGTTTGTGGTATTTAAAAAAAGGAAAACAAAAAGAAAAAGATTACATTTAATTCAACCAAATCTCCTCATAATATCCATAAAAGAGCTTTTCTTGGCAACATCACACAAACCTTCTAGAGGGTTTTAACTTGCATCGATAATGACTTGTCTCCTTACTCAACCCTGTGTTGTTTGGCTGACCCATTTGAGTGGACTGTGGGTCCCCCATTTCTAGTTTCAATATGAACTAACGGTCGAGTTTAATCATGGCTGGTTCAAATGGACTGATTTTGATAGGTGGCCAATAGTTTAATGCACTACCGCCCCACTCTTTAGTGGGATACCAGGCAAGAGGGTGCACCTCTTGTGTTGTGGATGTTGATGTGATGACTGCTCATTGGTTGGGTTGGCAATGGATCCGGGACATGGTCTGGGCGGGCTTAGAGACCCATAAGGGTGGATCGATCTGGTTGGTCCATTAGGATGGGCCGAGCCGGCTCCCCATTTGATGCGATGTCCATACTAAACTAGAGATTTAGTGTCTTTGACTATTTCTTTTCGTTTAGGAGATAGTCTAAGTTGGAGTTGAATTGAGTCTTTTATATTTAGAACTCTTCCTCTTGTTCCCTATGCTTCATATGATTGATCCAAACCCTAGAGAATCTCTCCCTTTTCATCTCTTTTTCTTCTATTGAGATCTGGTTTGCTATTGATTTCCATTACTTGAGATCCGTTTGAGTGTGGATACTACTATGTGTGGTTCTAGTAATCACACTTACCGACGTGGGACGACATCCGATTAGATAGAGATCTTTTGTTGCAGATCCGGGCGAGTGCATCGAGTTACGTGTTCTAATTCATTTACAACCTTCATTGGTATTAGGGCTGTTGTGATTCGTCTTTGTTGGACTGAGGTATGTCGAGAAACCTCATTTAAGAAGCAACCGAGTTGCTGTTTTACAGAAAAACAACACACAAGAATATCATTTATGCAATCATACATTGAGGTCATCATTGTTTTGAGGTGCTTATTAATGCTTTTTAACATCTAAACAATAATGAATCGAAGAGTATAAGAGTAGGCTTAAATTGGATTAAAAATTAGATTTTAAAAACCCGGAATTCGTAGCTTTCAATTAGCTGAACTGGGCTGCTTGGTTAACCAAAGCAGTCCTTCGACAGATCGAAGACTAACCGAAGACTAGCCGAGATAGCCTTCGATTAGTCGAAGGGATTTTTCGATTGATTGGAGAGGGTGTTCTATTAACCAAATCAGTATCTCGATTAACCGAAAAATACCCATAGAGAACTGGGTTATTGTAACTGTAACTGAAGTTGTCTCGGTCAGTGGAAAGACCAGCCGAAACCCTCATCAATTAACTGGAGCAGACTTTTCGGTTAACTAGAAAGACCTAGAAAAGAAAGAATTAATTTATTTTAATTCCAATTAAATTTGTTCCCTTTTTTTATACGATTGATTAGAGCATTGTGGCATGATTTAATTAGTTATTTGCATGTTTATATGAGATTAACACGTGAATAAAATACTTGTTGAGATTATTTAATTTCTTAGATGGGTTTTGGATATTATGGATTAAAAATGGTATTAACTTTTATTGTATTGGTGATGATTACACATTATGACCTATGGTCTAGTGTACTTTTGATCTAATACATAAAGGATTAATGTTATTGTTTAATCCTAGATAATGATGCAAAATCAATTATGTGTGTATATGAGATGTTAATTAAAATGTGCAATTTTTATTGTATTGATATGGCATAGTGATATCGGGGATGGCAAAAGTGTGGTACGGTATACATACGAGAACAATTCGGATTAGATAATTAAAATAAAATGACAAAAATCCGGCTTTAAAATACTAGTAGACGGTAACATTCGTGTATAGTACTTTTTAGTCTCAAAAATTTGGTGATGTACATGTGTTAAGATAAATATATTAGGTATTGTATGTTAAGATAAGTATTTATATCATTTTAATTTATCACACACACACACACACACACACACACACACATATATCTATATTGAATTCAAACCAGATATATGTCATTTGAATTCATCACAAACATTTAAAAGAAAGCTAAATCTTTGTTATTTAGTTTTTTAGTGAAGAAGTTAGAATCATAGAAGTGAAGCTGAATCCCAATTTAATTTTTTTTCTTTTTCTTATTACTACAAACCATTAACAAGATACTTATAGTTAAAGATGACTAAGAGGATCTTTTCAGTGAAACAATTTCACCCCATATAAATTCCTTCAAAGAGCACAAATCGTCATAAAGGCACAAATAGATCATTTCCAAATTAAAATATATACAATGCATACACAAATTCAGAAGATGTCTCTAGATTCTAGAAGATTTGATGATAATACAAAACAATAATACAAGTTTCAAATGTAACAAATGAATGTGAGGCTTTTATCATAAACAATCTACTTGCTGTTGAAAGTGGAAGCTGTTGTAGTAGAAGTCAGATTAGAGCTTAGAAGTTAGAACTTAGAACATAGTCAACAGACTTACACGAGACTGAATCTCGGCAAGTAGCCAACTCTGATTGAATATCTTAGAAAGCATTCTAACAAGAGTAATCATTGAGTAAAGAGTTATTGAGGAGAGCAAAAGGGTAGGTTACCTTGAGTCTGCACTCTACAGTCGAACGTCGGCTATAATAGAACCTAGTTTGCACTTTGCAGTCGGCTGTTGCAAAGGGTATCCCTCCAAAGTCCAAAGACTCCAAACTAAGAAGAAGAAGAAGAAGAGAAGAAGAGAAGAAGATAAGAAGAAGAAGAGTCTCTTACCGTATTAAGATACTCAAGTCTCAAATCAAGAGTTTTGTTTCATTGAAAAGTTTCAATATTCTTAGGAAGCAGTACCCAATTAAAGTCATTGTCTATCTTGGGTCTCTCGTTATTCAGAAAAGAATGTTTTATATTTTATTTTAACCTTTGTTTTGGGTTTATATCTACACGTTTTTTTTCTAACCTTTTAATACGGATTTTGTTTTATATGTGTACCATACGGTAAATAAGAAAAATACGCGTATTATAGCGTATATTGAATTGAAAATGCTAAACGGGTGTATTTTTTAAAAATACGTATTTACTTGTATAAAACACGTATAATACGCGGATTTTGCTAACTATGGCCTACCCTAAAGAGGGGATCACTGCCCAGCACCGTAAAGACATGGAGGCTTATCAGGCTTGGGCCAAGGAGGATCGTTGTGCACGTTTTACTATGCTAAGCAACATGCGCAATGAACTTATTGGCTAATTCAAGGCCTATAAAACTGAATTAGAGATGTGGAGCGCACTGCAACTTGCGTTCCCTGGTACCTCATCTACCAGATTGCGTGCACTGAAAAAGAAATTTGAGACCTATAAGATGACTCCCAGCGTCAGTACGGTTGATCATCTTAGGAAGTTGTCGTCTATGATACGTGATCTAAAAGCTGCTGGAAACAGCCGAACTGATGAGCAGTAGATTCTCATTGTTCTGAGATCTCTACCTAACTCATGGGAGTACATGAAGCTCACCATGACGCATAATGAGAATATTAAAACGTTCATTGATTTGGAGAGTCATCTTGAGCTTGAGGCAGAGCGTCAGACTGCAAGGTCTAACAGCACTATACTCTTAGCTGAACCAGCGAAGCGCAAGACATCCAGGTCTATGCGCAAGCGCAGGGATAAGACACACCAACAGGGGAAACGACTGAGAAAACTCCCAAGGCAGGCATAAGTAACAAGCGCCCTCGAGGGAAGCGTGGAGCCAAGATAGACATGTCCAAAGTAATCCACTACAACTGTAACAAAAGGATTTCCACCTCTAAATCATCAAAACCAAACTTTAGAAAAATGATTTCCACCACTAAAACATCAAAACCAATCTATTAAACAACCTAAAACACCTAATTTGGATTAAAAGAAACACATGCTTCGATTATACAACTTTTAGACTCGTATAATTTATACGATCATGTAATCATGGATTTCAATCAGTAATCACATAAATACATATTCAACCATTCAATTGATGATCTAATGTTATTAATCACAAAACTTGAATCTAACTTTGTATATATGGTGATGGGTTTTAGCCTAAATACCGACGTATTGAAGGTGTACTCACCTAGATATGTTGATTTCTGCATTAGGTGTGGTGTAGATCTCTATTTCCATGCCTTTCTTCTTTCTCCCCAAAATTTGGACGAAAATCCATTTTTCTCCCAATGATATCTACGGTTTCCGCTTCTTCTTTAGGTTTAAAAAGTGTTTATATATATATATATATATATATATATACTCACTTAATTAGGGTTAGGGTTGGCTTTGAGTTTAGTTAGTCAAGACACACAAAGACTTAAGGTTGGGTTGGGTTGCACCTAACCTAACTTGGGTCTAGTACTAAATTCTCATAGAGTGTGCGATCCAATTATTCGGTGCCCTATCCAATCACAACACTCTTATAGGTTCACGTAAGCTTCCTATTGGTTTATACTTATAAAATTTGTTTCAAGTGAGAAGACACATTCTAACTAAGTTTTAATCATACAACTTAGGTTTTAATTTAGTCTCTTCATTGTCTTTATTAGGATTGATCAATTTACCATACTACCCCCAATAGGTCAACTAAATTATCAAACTACCCTTATATAAAAAGAAGAATTTTCAAGATCTTACACCGTTAATGTCCCAAATCTCATTTTTATGCCAACTTGGCAGTCCAATAGATAATGACATAATTTGGAGCCTACCACATCACCTCATTATGGCATATTCTTACCAAATATGACCATCAACAAAAATAATTTGTATCCTGAAGCCAAAGCTCATTCAAGGGTTGGGCTAGATAGTCAAGGTTTTAAGGATCGAGACTGGAGAGTGAACCAGTCCTGGCCGATATCGGTCTAAATCAACAGTATCGTCCGGTCCGGATCCAGTACAAAAAATTGGACTGTTTATTTAAATTTTAAATTAAAAAAATATTGGATTGGCCAGACCGGTGATAACGATCAAAACTGATTGGTACTAGACCGGTCCAGATCGATATCGATCTAGACCATCCAATTTATAAATTTAAAAATATATATATTGGATCGGTTGTACCGGTCACTGGACCGATTATATCGGCTGGACCAGATCGGTGCCGATTGTACCGATCCAATCCAAAACCCAACAATACAATTGTTGAATAGTGACTTGAGACCGGACTGGTCCTAGCCAATCCTAGTCGAACCGACCAGTACGGACCGGATCCTACCGATCAGTGAAACATTGTAGATAGTAGCAAATGGAAGATCAATACCATAGAAATAATGAAGAGTTCGAAGATAACCTTCCAAATGAAAATATTATTAGATATGGAACCTGATGATATGACAAAGCTCTCACTCAAATTATGCACATCCCATGGGCCCCGTATCCTCTACAGCTTCAGACTTGCAGCAATCCATACAGCACCGTTGGATTGCTGCCACATAGATACTAAAATGGTACCTAAGGCAAAGGATATTGGGTACCCAGGTGAAAGGGCACCGGTGGGTAATTCAAATAAAAAACTAATGGTGGGTTAACGACGTTAGTTTTATTGTTTCACGTTAATATTTTTCATCGTTTTCCCGCGCTTTCCAATTCACCCATTTTCATATTTTTCTTTAGAGAAGAGAGTATTTATCCATCTCATTCTCATCTTCATATTTTTTTTTAGAATATACATCATCAACAACATCAATACTCAACAACATCATTAAGAAGGAACTCCAACATTAAAGAATCGGTATTATTCGTCTCTACATTTAACTATTGCTTTCTAGATTCTTTAAGCAATATATGACCAAACCTTGTAGACTTGGCTGTGAAAGGGTATCCAAAGCTAAATAAGGGGTATCCTAGGCTTAATTAATGTTGGAATGGTATCCTGTGCATTATTAAGCCAAAGGTACCCCATTTTAAGCCTTGGGTACCCTTAATGATACAAAGGGTACCCATAGGCTTTAGAGGGGGTACCCTTGGTTTAATTTTTAAGCCAAGGGTACCCTGTGCAATATTAAGCCTAGGGCACTCCTTTTAAGCTTTTGGTACCCTGTGTATTATAATACACAGGGTACCGAAGGCTTAAACTGGGGTACCCTAGGCTAAAAAATGCACAGGGTACCCCAGGCTTAAAATATTTAAGCCAGGTGTACCCCCTATTAAGCCTTAAAAATGCACATGAAGATGTAAATTTTGAAATTTGGTTTTGAACAATGGCCAAGATAAAGAAAACTAGGTAACAGGTTACCCTTGGTCCAAATTACTAGACATAGGTCAATTTTAAACCCTGTTCTGGGTATAGCGGCAAGCTAGTGGCAAACCGCTAAGCTAACCACTAGAACAAAGTGCAGATACTGTTTTAGCTTGCGGCACCCCGCTAATTAACTGCTAAACCAAGATTTGCATAAATTATATATTAAACCTAATTTTAGACGTCTAGACCTCTTTTTACATCTTCCTAAACTATTGTTAAGCATGTTTAACATCCCAAAGCATAAGCGAGGGGGTACCCAAGGCTTAAAGATTAGGCCTGGTGTACCCTGAGCTTATTTAAGCCTGTGGTACCCCAATTTATGCCTTTGGTACCCTTCACAGGGTACCCAAGGCTTACATTGGGGTACCAAAGGCCGAAAAAAGCACAGTTAAGCCCAACCTTTAGTTTTAAGCATTGGGAACCCTCTAAAGGGTTGGAAAAAGTCCCCAATGAGGGGGAA
>JAUPMG010000014.1:24022575-24034009 GCA_031762675.1 Pachysandra terminalis
ACTAATAAAAATTAAGTAATTAATAAATTAACAGAAGAAAACAGAAACAAAATAACTAAAAAAAAAACAGAAATTAGGAAGTGGCTTTGACAAGAACAAAACAGAAGTTAAATGAGAACTGAGATTAAAAAAAAACAGAAATTAGGAAGTAATCAACAAAGACTGACCAGTTTCTCCAAGAAGAGGATGAAGGGGAGAGAGAGAGAGAGAGAGAGAGAGAGGGAAACAAAAAAAACAGAAAAACAGAGCATCCGGACACTTTCAGAAAAAAAACCCAATATCTCTAAGAAGAGGACGAAGGAGAGAGAGAGAGAGAGAGAGAGAGAACAAAAAACAAAAAACCAGAGCATCCGGACACGAGAGAGTTTCAGGAAAAAAAAACCCCAATTTCTCCAAGGAGAGAGAGCGAGAGAGAGAAACAAAAAAAGAGAAAAAAACAGAGCATCGTGAAAAAAATTTCTCTTTCTCTAAGTGGACGAGAGAGAGAGAGACCTGGATTCTGCTGAAGCTGCCAAGGAGTGTTCTTCTTTGGAGTTGAAACCCTAGCTTCTTCTTTTCTTCTCCAAGTCTTTTTCTTCTCTTAAGTTTTCTTTTTTCTTCAAATGTTTTCGGTTTTAGTTCTAGTAAAGACTAAAGAGACGTGTAAAAGAATCTTATAAATTAAAGAAAATTTAATATTTTTTTTTCTTATGCTGTATGCACATGAGGCCATAGTGTTTAAACTCGGTATCGGATCGGGGATCGTCCCGGTCCAATACTGAGTTGGATCAGCGATCTCTCTCTCTCTCTCTCTCTCTCTCTCTCTCGGTCTAGAGACTTCTGCAAGGGTTTTTTTTTTTTTTTGAAAAGGAAGTGGACCGATAGCGGAGGTTTTTATTTAGATTTGGACCGGACGATCCAAATTAGATGTCCGGTCTGACCCACCGATTCCGTGACAGATCGGTCGGATCGGCCGATCCGTCACAGAATCTGTCCGAGTCATTAATTTTTTTTAGTTTCTTGGGATCGGTTAGGGATCGTGACTCATCCCTGACCGACCCCGAGTTGGACCGGCTGATCCAAACCGGGATCGGCCAATCCTTTACAATATGCATGAGGCGCACGCCTCACTAACGCCTCACCCAGTGAGGCGTGTGCCTCTCTCGAGCGTTTCACGCTATTTGAGTGCGCCTCGGGGCGTTTTGCTAATGCCAAGCCTCGAGGCATGCGCCTCGTATGCCTTTAAAACTACTAGTTCAGAAGCTGTGACTCAGTGTTGATGATTGGGATTGTGTTCTATGTTAAGCTCCTTCCTTCTTATTTGTGACTTGGTGAGGTCTAGGGGTGGTGGAACCTTCAGTGGTAGCTGAGCTGGTAATTAGGAAAGAACTGGAATTGTGGTGTGTAGCACGATTGAAGAGGGAGTCTCAGATTGCATCCTCAATCAAATATAGGTTTCAGTAGATTTATAGTTGTTTCATACAGCACTTTTGAATACGAAGCTGAAGCTCTGTTTATCATTATTGAGAACCAGCATAAGGAAGTCCTTAGCCCAAGCAAGAGGAAGAGCAGATAACTCCAGAAACTATATTGGTCTTTGAATGAGAGTGTAGGTTGTTCAAGGGGAGAAATGCTGGGTAAAGGAATGCATGAGGGGTGAATTTTAGCTTAAAGATGAATGTTATTTCATGGAATAGTGGGGTTTAAACTCTAGGGATGGATAGAGATAGAAATAGATTGGTTCCTGAAATGCCTTTCGGATTATTTCTCAATGTCCCTGCTTCTCATAGAACATGAGAAGCATATGAACCTTCATCTACTTCCAGAAGAAATTGAAGATAGGAGAAATTTTATTTGAGCGGTATTGGATTTTTGGAAGCTAGATGTTATTTTGTTTCAAGAAACAAAGATGGAGGATATTTTTAGCTCTGTTCTTCTTGATGTATGGGCAGATATGGATGTGGGATATACCTCCTTTCTAGCTGTTGGGGTAGCTGGCAGCATTTTGAGTGCGTGGGGGAGGGTGTTTAAGATGGTTGATAACTTGATACCTCATCAGGGGAATTTTCTATTTCAGTGGTCTTTAGGTGTGGGTCATGGTTAGTTTCATGAGTATACGGATCTAATGGTAGCCAACAATTGAATGCATTTTGAGATGAGCTAGAGAGGGCAAAGGTTGGTGGGGTATGCCCTTGTGCATTGCGGGGATTTTAATATTACTTGGTTCTGGTTGGAAAGATCTAGTCAGGGGCGGCTTTCCTCTTAGATGAGTGAATTTAATCACAGATTTCATCAACAGAAATCTGCTTATGAATAACATGCATTTCATCTGGGGCTCATTTCACTTGATCTAACATTCAAGAAAGGCAGTTGATGTCGATTAGGCAGATTTCTGGTATCTTTGTGTTGGGAGGAAAAACTCTTCCTTCCCGTCATTTCATCTTCATTCCCTGTAAGGATGAATTCAGTAGAGCACTCTCATTAAGATTTGAAAAAATGTCATCAGAAGATGAGGCTTCCATTGGATGGGTGGGGGGTTGTTTGTTAGGGACCAGGTATTTCAGTTCCATAGCATTGTAGTTTGCAAGAGATTAAAGGTGCTTAAAGAGTAAGAAGTGGAGTAAGGAAGTTTTTGGGGAAGTGGACAAAAAGAAGAATATATTGAAAAGGTCATGAAGTTTGATGGGATGGAGGATAGAGGGTGTTTGCAAGAGGATAGGAGGGTGGAGAGGGAGAATGGGAAAAAAAGAATTCAAGAGATCAGCCAAATTGGAGGAAATAATCTAGAGGCAAAAATCAAGAGCTTTATGGTTGATGTTGGGAACACAGATTACAAAATTCTCACATTGAAAGGCCAAAACTAGGAATCAAGTAAACATTATCAAAAGGATATAGGTGGATCGGACGGTGTTTGAAGAGGCAGATGACATCAAAAAATCTGTGGAAAGGTTTTACTTGGGGTCTACTCAAGGAGTTTGCTCGGTTTCTCTCTAATGGTTTGTGCATATCTTTTAGCCATGTGCTTAGATCAGCTAATGCTGATGCCGACATTTGGGCTAGAAGAGGTGTGGAGAGAGCGTTTATTGAGGCTGGTATGCCTAGAGGTGAAGAGTTTGAGATGGCAGATGATTAGCTTTGTACAGTTTTCGTTATTCTCTTTTGATCATTTGTATTTTATTTACATTATCTTTTCTGAACATTCCGTGAGTCTGTTTTCTGTATTAATGAAATTGCTGTTAATGATAAAAAAAAAAAAAAGTTTGCTTCTTATAGCCGACCCTTGAGGGTGTTGGGTTTGATATGGTGTGCCTAGATGAGAAGGATCGTTTTGGAGAAACCACTCTTAGGGAAGTTGTTAAGGAGCTTATGGGGATAAGATATCAGGACCTGATGACTTTAGTTTAGCTTCTATAAGAAGTGAATTATTAAAGTTGATCTGTTGAAACTTGAAAGACATTAAGGAATTTTACAACACGATGTCTTTTGAGAAGAGTGCCAACATCATGTTCTTTTTTCTCATTTCTAAGAGTAGTAAATATCTTTTGGTCCTATTAGCTTAGTGGACAGCTTCGATAAAATTAGTATATAATTTCTTGGGGAAGAGGTTGAGAAAACTTTACTGTGCATCACTTTCTAGACCGAAAGGCTTTGTAGGAGGGAGGCAATTGTTGATGGGATTCTTGTAGCAACCCAAGGCATTCATTCATTGATTAGGAGTGGAGAGTCGGGTGGGTTTGTAAGCTTGATATGGAGAAGGCTTATGATTACATCTATTGGGAGTTCTTGAAGAGAAATCTTCCCGAACTTCCCTTGGAATCAAAATTTAAAATCATGGTTCTTTCCAATTTACCTTCCTGAGTAGACAGGAAGTAGTTTTGATGTTCTTTTTTGTTTCTTTTTGCTTGTATTTCTGTTTTTATTTTACATTCTCTTCTTGGGTGATGTTCTGCATATTCTTATCTTGTCATATGTATAGCACAATTTTTTCTGGTCTGTTCTCCAGGTTTAGCCACGTGGTGAGACATGAATTTTCTGCTCCATGGAGAGATAATGTGACCGGTTCAAACCATCTACCTAACAGGGGATGTCTGGAGGGGCCATGTGGACAATGTCTTAACCCACACAAGTCCTTTTAAAATATGTATAATTGATTTTGCTAGGTATAATAGCAGCTGTCAAATTGTTTAATACTTTTTGAGTTATTTATGAAAAGAATGTTGAATTTAGGGGATACATTTTTTGCAATGTGGAAAATGTGTTTGGGGCTGAAACTCAGTACGTGAAATGGGATCATGGTCAAGTACATGTGGACAAGTGATGTTCGTCAAATCATGTGCTACGTGTGAAGTCCATTTCACACCATTGTTGTAACACTGGTGTGTCTCACCAGTCATCACTCACCACTCACCACTCACCAGTCAACCTGGCCTCTATATATGCATGTGTATGTAACCATATATAGATCCTGAGAGAATAATATACAGAATGTCATCCAAAAAACTCATGTTTTTATAAGCACTAAAGTTCACTGGTTAAAGCTACTTTTTTGATCGCCATATATGTTGATACTCTTATAACCAATATAGTTTTCCTACATTCTGACATTCAATGGTTTACAGTACCAAGTCAATATACACACATATGACTACAAACGAATTAAAAATAGTCAGATATAACATGGCTCATCCAAGTCAAGTGTTACAGGCTAGCTCTTAGCTGTCATCCTGATCTTGATCATGGGCGGTATATATATACACACGAAATTTATGATTTGAAGTACAAAGTTAGTTGTAGTAGGCAGTTTTTGGTAGTTCTTTCATTTGGTCTGTTGATAGAAGCTCGAAATGATGTGTTGAACTGGGCTGCAAAACATATCTTGTTTACGTCACAATTTTCAAATTGGACCATGATTGTTGACTAATGAATGTTAAGGAAACTCTTATATTGTTTGTGAAATGTGTCTTGTATCACCTCCCACTCTAGGTTGGAACCAGATTTTTTTAACTATTTGTTGTTATTTGACGAAACAATAGTATTCTTGTCGTTTTTATGCTTTAACAACTCAGATATGATAATTATCGTTGCTTTAAATTTCATGTCTCCATGTTTATAAATATTTTTTATTTCAATAATTTGATTTAATTTTAAACAAAGTTTTGAAAATGTTTATTATTATTATTATTATTATTATTATTATAATTATTATTATTATTATTATTATTCTTTTGTTTATAATGCATGATAATTTACACCTGCAGGCTAATTGGTCCTGAAATGCCATCTTCTGAGTTACTAGCTGCAGCAGCCAAATTAACGGAAGCGGAGGCTATGCTAAGGTATCTAGTGATAAAACCACTTATAGATTTGGCATTCCAGTTAGTTAAAGTTCTCATAATTGTTTGTATGTTTTGCTCTTTACATCTTGGTTATGTCGCATTTGTATGGATACTTATGTTTGAATTTGACCACCGGATGCAGAGGGTCAGATGTGTCAAATTCAAGAAACAAGGCTGGGTGGTCATGGAAATGTATTTGAATAGAAAAGAATAACTAAATTCATATAATATACTGAATGCCTTACCAATTGCCTCAGATACTTATAAACAAGGTCTGGTTAACAATGTATGTTATCCACTGAGAAGCTTTTCAATTTTAAACATTGTGTCTGTACTCTAGGTTAGATGTTAATTGGTGATTTGAAAATAGAGAAAATGAAATGTAACGAGTGTTGTACTAGGATCCATAGTGTCAGAGTCCGAGACAGGCATGGTTTTAAATTTCCATGAAGTTTGCCTCTTTGAAGGGCATCAAAATTTCCCTTGCATCAACTTTTTTCTTTTATCTTTGAATTTTTCTGTATAATTTTCTAAATGAACTTCATTCAAAATTTCTGAAGGTGTGAAATGTACCTATTCTGAAGGTGTGAAATTTTCCTCAAATTCGAAGTTTAAAACCTTAGATATAGGTGCTTTCCTGATTTAGAAGTTTATGTGCAACATGGAGTCTAGGTCTTCATGAGTTTCCTAGCAATAAGTTATTACACTTTTTTGGTTCTCATTCGTCCTGATGTACTTTGTCTAGCATCTTTAGCCTGTTGTATTTTTTTTTTAGTATTTAAATGTCATGCAACTTACAGGGATGCAGAGTTGGATGGCGATACTGATTTATTTATTGGACCTCCACCACCTGCTGTGGTTGCTGAAGCTGAATCAGCAAATGAGGCAGAGCGCTTTGAAGAGGTCCGAAATCTATGCATCATCCATTGTTGGATAAAGTTCTAAAGAATTATCCATCTTTTCTTAGTTGCTATTTTACTACTATGGGGATAACATTTTTCCTCTGCAATGGGAAGATTCGTTTTACGTTTTATTCTTTTTATATAGATTCGAATCATTCAATTTTGCAAAAAATATTCTCCTCGAATTTTAAGCATTGACACCACCTCCAAAAAATTACATCCTTGAATTAATAGAAAGGTTGAACATCTTGATGTTACATACTCATTTGGGATGGACAACCATTTGATGGATTATTTATCCTTTGTTTTTTAATGCGAACCATGGGCTAAGAGCATGTTTCATCTTGAAAGTTTATTCTATTATGTCTTTCGTATATACCCAAGAAAAGGATTCTTCTATCTCATCTCTTCCATACACCAATGATTATGATTTATTGGTGTTCAAAGGACATTCATGCATGAAGCAAAAATCTTCATTTCTTTATGTGGGATTTGGCAAGCTATATAGTAAATTAGAAAGAAAAATCCCTAGACCTGCCCAGTGTGTGGTCAATCATCAATGAATAAAATCAAAATCGGCACTTTCCTCATTGGCTATGAACAGGATATATTTATTTGGTGCTGTCATCCCTCAACTAACGTGATGGTCTTTGGTCAATATATTGTCCTATATCACTGTCTGAATGTAGATTATCACTATGGAAGATATTAGCAGATTCTAGATTCATTTGGTAGGAGATCATGTTTGCTAAGCTAGTCAGTGAGTCCCTCATACCCCCACCCCCAAAAATGAGGAAAGAAGAAGAAGATGATGAAGAAGAAGAAGAAGAAATCAAATTCTAGATTCATTTGGTAGGAGATCACTTTTGCTACCCCCCACCCAAAAAAGAAAAAGAAGAAGAAGAAAATGCCAGTCAGTGAGTCATGTGAAGTTAGTATTATCACCCCACACCTTAAAAGTACCTTTAGTATTATTACTCAACACCTTATAATCCTCCTTATCATGACAATGGTGACCTCTTCAATACATGTAAAAGAGTGACAGGTTCCTTGAACTCTCTCTCCAGTAACGTCCTTATAATACCCATGCTCCGGATTACCATTCTCCTTCTCTTTCTTAACACATGGGTCACCATTAGTTTCTTAATAGTGACTGATCTATATTGATGACGAACCTCACAGAATTTTTCTACATTATTTTCCATTCCAAAACCAAATCCTGCCTCCATACCTCAATTTAAAGCTAGTACTCTTCTGAGCTTGTTTTATAGGTTCATGGTGCCTTCGGCCCTTTCCAAACACCTTGTGATAACATGCTCTAACCTCTCAATTATTTCAACAGCCATTTTTGGCCCCAGATTCTTACGTAGTTAAAAATCTCTAAGTGCATCATCTTCCAAGCTACATTTTAATTGCATTTTCTAAGGAGGGAGCTATTCATTATCCTATATCTCCTTAGAAGGTTTTATAGGTGCTTGACAACGGAGACATAATGAATAGTCAGGCTTTCCGACATGCTTTTGATTAATGCAATCCTCCACTTAAAATAAGGATACCTTTTCTTCAATTCTGTCTCGACCCTATCAATCATCAAATCTCAAAAACTTTCTGAATTAGAATTTGCATTTAGAGGAAGGCCAAGATATGTTTTTGGAAAGCTTCAAAGAGTGTAACCTATGCTTTTAGAATGATCTCTGAAAGTTATGCCTCCATCCTTTTCTATTCCATTATGCACACAATTTTTAAAGATTATTTGGAGATTATATACCTCCCCAAATCAATAAATTATACCATGTGTTTTCTTTTCCTCGGGGAATAACACCCTATCAAATTGGTTCCGTCCTCTTAATTCCAAGAAGTATGTTCATGCCATCGGCAAATTGTAGATAGCATATATCTGTGGGCCTAATTTTTCACTCTGAAATTTAATCAGTTGAGACCTTTTTCTTTACATGTACTTTTGTGTGCACTTTCTCGTGTGTATATGCGTGAACACCCAAGTTCTGTTGGTGTTAGGCGTATGACAGTGTCGATTGTTTTATATTCTTTGGTCCTTTGATGAACAATCAAGGATGGATGGTGGAATATTCTGATAAAGAAAAGGAGAAGTTAAATAAATGTGAAGTGTACAATTAGTTGCAACATTTCTCTGCTAGTATGCTATATAATGTTTAGTTTATTAAATCTTGTATGCTTTATATATAGAAATGCTGTGGAAAATCTTGTAGCTGACATTACTTAAATGTGCTTTTCCCCTCTTGGATGATGGTTGGATGGCTGCATCATATCTTGTCAAATATGAACAATGTTTAGTTGGTTTTGTATTTTGAGCAGGTCACACGAATTATGGGAGCTGAAGTGGATAGTCCTTATGATGTAGTTGGAGTGAACCATAAAATGTCCATAGAAAACGTGAAAAAGAGGTAAACGTGGATTAATTACTTCTGTTTTAAGTGGAGCTCATCCATTGTCATGTCTTTTCATTTTTTTCCTTTTCTGTGTTTATTGGTCGATATAATTATTTATGTTGTATGCATTTTTTTTTTTTTTTTCAAAATCTAACAAGTTTAGAAATTCATTTGAATTAAATCTTGCTTCAATTTCTAAGATCATAATATCCAGATGCACTTTCTTCAAGAATTGTGGAACAGATGCTATGATATACACACCTTGATACAATTTGTCCATCTGACGTTGAATTCCAACCCCGGTTACATATAACCCAAAATTGTCTGACTATGATTATCATATGCACATTCTAATTGTCTACTTTATACAAGATGCTTGGAAGGTCACTTTTAGTCCTCAAGTCACTGCATTTTTTAAGTGGCCAACACCCTGGCTCGGGTTTGCTTCCCTTGAATAAATGCACCTTGAGATCTGGAGGTTGATGGAGTTATGGAAACTCTAACAAGGATATTGGCCAATCTTATAAAGGCTCCCCATCAAGTTGATTGGCTTAATACCTATTAACTTGTCTGCTTTTCCTCTGTTAGGGAGATTGCTAAAGAGGTGATATTTGAGGTGTTGTATGGTACTGCACTCTTGTGAAAGTCCAGAAAAGCTCTAATCATGTTTTCTGGGATAATTCCCCAACATATCTTGTAGAAAGCATAAGAAAACCATTTGGTCTGGGAGCCTTGCTGTCCTTATGACCCACAGCCTAAGGGCCACACAGTCATTTGGGCATCATCAATACTCCAAATGGAAATCAGCAGCAAGGAGAACAAATCATTTCTCAGTAGATGTCGAAGTGTTTCAGAATGTTGTTCATTGTTGACATTTGTCTATGTCGACAAACTGTATCTGAAGTTCATTGTTGTGCCAATAAATGTCTTTTTCTTCAATTGCATTATTTTTTTCTATAGTTTTTTTTTTTTGGAATGTTTGCATCCTGTTGACTATCCCTTTAATGCTCAATTTGGCAAGGAATGTTGTTGAGCAACTATGTAGTTTCCTTTAGTGTTTTCATAGAATACGACGTCTTTTCTTGCTTTCATGCCCCAAGGGTTTTTGGGCAATATTTGTTTCTAAAATACATATGAAACTTGGCTTCTACTTATTATTTTTTATTGGAATTGTTAATTTGCTCTAATTTTAATGGCAATTTGAGTTTCCTTTGCATTTTTTTTTTTCTTTTAATTTTTCTAAATCTCTTGGTTGCTACTCCATCTGGTATAACTTGTTTTTCCACGGATATCTCAATATATTTTAACAATTATCTAAATTTGGTTGTCAGTATTACTTAATAATTCATATCACGAAAGGCTTTCTTTTCAATTTCTTTTCGTTGTGAGAATTTTATTTTATTTTCACGTTATTTTTTTTTTTCATACTATCATTGGTTCAGGTACTGGAAGCTATCTCTAATGGTGCACCCAGACAAGTGCTCTCATCCTCAAGCTCACCAAGCATTCATCAAATTGAACAAAGCTTTTAAAGATTTACAAGATCCAGAAAATGTGAGTGCCTTCAGTGTCATGGTTTTCAGTGATATCATAAGTATTGAAGCGTTCTCTAGCCATAGACTGGTCCCAACATTTTAGCAGTACAGCTTGAGAACCATGCATGCTGAATATAAGACACCTTATATGAGAAGAAAACAAAACTTGGGATTGGATCCAGGTTTCTTATTTTGGTTCATTAATAGTATGTAAATTTTAGTTTGGAATCTCGTGTTAAGAAACTCCTTCCCAAACTCTCTCTCTCTCTCTCTCTCTCTCTCTAACTAAATATATATATATATATATATTGATTTGGAGGTTAAATTAAATTTTGTAGAAGAAGAGAAGGGAAGGACAAAAGAAGACGAATGCGAGAGAGACAGAGAAGAGACATAAGATTGAGTCTTATATCCTCATCTCAGCCCTTAATTGTTTTATTTATATGCGTTGGGGTTTAGAAAAATATGCCCCTCATAAGAAATATGATATTACATACATATCCTATTACATCCTATCCAACACTCCTTCAAGCTGGTACAAGATGTCGCAGGTGCCCAGTTTGGCTAAAATATTATGAAACTGCACACTGCTAACTCCTTTTGTCAAGATCTGAGCAAGTTGATCATCAATCTTCACATAGGGAATATGTAAATCTCTAGAGTTCAACTTCTCCTTAATAAAATCTTGATCACCCTCATGTTTCAATGGATTATGTGAGTGATGGTAACTTTATTGTCCAGCACAGGTTCACAAGTCCTTGAAAATCTCAATTCCTTCAGAAATATCTTCAATCGTAGGAGTTCGCATACACCATATGGCATAACCCTGAACTTGGCTTCTGCACTTTTTTGAGTAATATCTTGTTTCTTATTTCTCCACACAGTAAGAGTTCCCCTAGGCCGGAGCAAGTGTATAATACCCTGAAGTAGACTGTCAATCTAGATACTTCCAAATCAGCATCTGTACAAGCTTCCAACTTTCATTTAACCTCAAGAGGCAAACAAAAGGCCATCTTTAAGTAATGGTTTTAGATACCTAACAATCTGATGAACTACATCCAACTGGGACTTTTTGGGGCATGCATAACTTGACTCACTGTGCTTACTAAACATGCGGTGTCTAGACAAGTAAGAGTTATATAACTTGCCAGCCAACATCTGATATTTCCTTTCTGTAATAACCTGAACTTTTATAGAGATTAATTCGTAATTAATTAAAATATAGGGGTAATTTAAAATTTTAGAAGTGGTTACATATTTGACTTAGACTGCTT
>JAUPMG010000014.1:24050133-24068668 GCA_031762675.1 Pachysandra terminalis
TTTTTTTGGTGAAAAGAATGAAAATTTGGCAATTTATAGAGTTTAAATGCATTTTTTAACTATTGTTTTTAAATTAAATAAATTTGACCAAAGTTGACCAAAGTGAATTTATTTCGCCAAAAGTTTGCCGAAATTTCGGCAATTTCGGTCACTTTTTCGCCGAAATATTTCCGGCGAAATAAGTGAACTTCATATTTCGGATACCTTATCCGAAACCGAAATTTCGCAAAATTTTGGCGAAATTTCAAACTATGACAGTATCAAAGATAAATTATAGTTTAGATCAGCACCTACAAATTAAAGGAAAGATGACACATATGGATCATACTCAAACTGATGGAATTGTTGGTTTGTGTCCTCCATGCTGCCTTAGTTCCTTAGATAAATAAATTAATTATTGTAGATTTAATCAATAAGAAGACATATATGAATCTAGAGCTGATATGGATTAAAACTTGTATTTTAAACAGGATTACTGTTCTAGGTGTAGGTGGAATAGGACTAAGTTGGAAAAAAAAATTAACTTAGGCTCAGGTTAAAGCATTAGGTTCAGCTTAAACGCAAAGATCGAAACATAGCCACATCTCTTACCAGTGTAATCAAGCATACAAGAAAATTGATAACTACATCTCTTACCAGTGTAATCAAGCATACAAGAAAATTGATAATTGAATCTAATACATTATATATAAGATCTCAAATTCAAAAAATTAAAATAAAATTAAACACCCATGTCTCTAACCTGGACTACTTCTTTGGAGATGAAACCACATTCCCATTCTACATAGCAGGTGTAGAAACATTCACAAAGAGTAGGATCATTATCTTCAACCACACAAATTTTTAAACAAAAAAAAAAAAAAAAACGAGAAAGCATAAAACCAAAATAGGGCATAATTGTGCTTGTATGAATAAATAAATAAAAATAGGAGTATTTCCCATCTGAAATACCTGTTTTCTGATCTGGTTTTTGTGTTGAGAATCTTCAACGACCGCAAGTAAAGGAATGAAACCCGGTGACAGCGACGGCAACGGCGATGGAAACGGAAAGGAAAAAGGCGACGGCGATTGAGCACAAAGAGGCAGCAGCGCAGAAGAAGGCGGGAGCGAGAAAGGGAAAGAGGAAGGGTCTTTCGCGGGTTAAGAACAAATGGTATTTCTCGGCGGTTTTTTGAAAACCGCCGAGCAATACCCCTTTCTCGGCGGTTTTACTTAAACCGCCGTCTATGCTTTGTCAGCGGTTGTTAACAAACCGCCGACCATTACACCTTTGTCGGCAGTTTCAATATAACCACCGTAGATGGACCAGATTAAGGTGCGGATAGAACAGGGATTTCTCAGTGGGGTTTTAAAAACCACCGAGCAATACACAAATGTTATCGGCGGTTTTCAAAAACCACCGACCTTTACACCTTTGTCAGCGGTTTAAATAGAACCGCCGTATATGGACCAGATTAGGGCGTCGGAAGAAAAGGTCTTTCTCATCGGTGTATTAAAAACCGCTGACCATTAGACCATTATCGGCGGTTCCAATTATAACCGCCGACAATAGGTCATTTCCGCGGGATTTTCTAAGCGCGAAAGGGGTTTGTCGGCGGTCTAATAAAAATCGCCGAGTAAACATTATTAACTGGTGGTTTTTATTAGACCGCCGTTAAATACCGCTGGCAAAAACCCCTTTTTTTATAGTGTGCTAATAGCCATCTGATATATCTTTAGGACCAAAAATAATTACAGGATTGGATGATTGTAATTCTATCATATCCATCCATTTTGTGATACCTAAGGAACAATGGACCCCAGTACCGTGGCCCACACAGCTGTAATTAATCATGGCTGTCAATTAATCAGATTATGATCAATGTTTGTTTCGAATCCCTTAAAGTTGGATCAAATTAAGATATAGGTCTATTCCATCCAATAAAAATGGAATCTCTCTCTATTTTAGAAAGGAATGAAGCTCTTCTGTAATGAAGATCTCTGTTATGCTCTTATTACGTGGATAAGAGTATAACCCGAGGGATCCACCAAAGTAATTGGTGATCTATCAAATCAGTTTGTATGGTGGGCAGGTTCACTTTTTCTTAGGTTTTAAAATGGTAGGTCACCGATTTGTATGATGAGATCCCGATACATATGTTATGTTCTTGTGCACATAACAGAAGCATAACAGAGATCTTCATAACAAAAGATTCATATATATTCATTCATTCGTTTAAACGTATTTTGCGTACAGGAGATCTCCCAATACAATCCTCCTTTAATGCATTTAAAATGAATGGGGGTGCTTGTCTCTGCCATTGTTGTTACATTTGGTTGTCGATGATCTTGTTTGCAATTATGCCTACCACTGAATTGGCTTCATGGTAAATGTGTGACACTTTGATTAAACCTTGGCCAAACTTCTGAAGGTTTAGGTGTACCTCTTTGATTAAACCTCTCAATTGTCAATGCAGCGAAGACTTTGGGTCGTTTAGCCAATTAATCACCGTTATGTTGTCTCCTTGTACCCTAAAGGTGGCAATGGGTCGAGTTGGGTTATAAATGGGTTATGGCTTCAAAGGGTTAGGTCGGGTTCAACCTGTTTACCAACAGGTTAGGAAATTATGGATCCAAATCTAATCTACCCATAAACAATGAACCCGTCAACCCGTTTAAATTTTAATTTATTAATTAATTATTTTAATTTTGAATTATTAAAATTTTAATAAATATTATAAAAAAAATCTATTTAGTATTAAAAATATAATTTCAATCTATCAAATATAAAAATAATAAAATATCTATAGAATAAAAAAATTTAGAATAATTCCAATGATAGTCTAGGCAATATGTCAAATTGTCAATAGGCAATATTGTATTAAAACAAAACCTGCAAAAACAACTATAAATATATATAAAGCGGTAGTCTACTAGTATGGTAGAGAAAGAGAAGAAACGAACGTAATAATCTTAAATTAAAGTTTAAAACGCCTTCCTAATTCTTTAAGTTTTATAGCATTTGATATATAATATAATTATCATATCTTAGTGGTGGGTATATAAGACCCCATTAAAAATGTAACATTTGTTACTACATGCTAATTGAGCTGAGACTACAATCAAGATGGCGCAATTACCTTATGTATCTGTACGTCTAATTAGGGTATCAGTATCATCTCTTTCATAAATACATTGAAAAATAATCAGAAAGGTATTTTAGTAATTTTATAACATTTCAAAAAGGGCACACAAAATAATTTATATACCCTTCACAAAGGATTACATGCCATGTTTGTTGGTTTGTTGGGATTTATTTTGCGTTTGGGATGATGAGTTCCAAGCAATGCAAAAGAAATGACCTGAGTATTGCTAAGATGATTCTTGTAGCGCTTCTGGTTTGCTCATGCCTATAAATAGCCTTAAGATGTGTTTGCACTGTTTAATTAAGTACTTATTTTAAGTGCATTTGATAACATTGAAGGAGTAAATTCTTACCTAGAAACAGGAAAAGTAAATAAATAAATGCCGAAAACCACTTTTCTACATTACTTTTCATTTATGCAGGAAATTGTTTTCTAAACATTAGTAACACTATGAAAATAATACCTTTGGCCTTTGATATATTAGTTAAACTTTAAAAACTATATTTTTACCCTCAAACTTTAAGGCTGCGTTTGGTACTATTTAAGTCGGTGCGTATTGGAGCTTATAATTATTAAATCATTCTTTTAAGTTATAAGTGCATTTGATAAATTAGTAAGCTCCTACCCATAAGGAGCAAAGGAAGATAACCCATAAGAAAAAGTTGTTCTCCTTATCACTTATACAGAAAGTGGTTTTTAAAATACTTTTTCTCCTTATCACAATATTAAGTTTTTTAAAGATTCACATTTTATTCTTAAATTTTAAGACAATTTATATGAATTTATCTTATGAAGGTATTTAAGTTATCATTATTACCAAATACATTTTTTCGAAACTAAATAACTTATTTCTTGATGTCGTGGATAAGTGCTCTCATTGAGTCACTTATCCAACAAGGACTTATCCAAAAGCACAAGTTAGGCAAACGCAGCCTAAGATAAGTCTAATCATTTTGTTTTGACAAGACACTTGACTACATGCGTTTACGAAACATTTTTCTTTTTTCGAATAAACAACTTATTGCAGTTGTAGATATATAAATGCTCCCATTGAGTCATTTATCCAAAAGTACTTATCCAAAAACACAAGCAAGGCCAAACACAACCTTAAAGTTGGTTTATGGAATCTAACTCCCATGCTTAAGGATGGCTGACATGGTTATGGACTTATGGGTAATGTCATTTAGGATGCATGGGACACGACCATAGCTACGATGATACGTGGCATCCATCTAATGTAGGGGATCAAGGATTCTAAAATCTAAGAAGACAAACTTAGCCATTGATCTTGCCATGTCATCAGCTAACGAGATAATTAAATTAATGAGTGACTGGTAATTAAAATCCAATCTGAAAAATTAACCCAACAAATATAGGCCCAGGCCAGGCTAGGCCCTGGTGAGTACTCAGGTCCAGCCCACTATTCATTGGGTTCCATAGAACTTATGAGCTAGTAGAAGTTCCCAGTCTTGGCAAGACAGAGCTTGCCAAATAAAGCTTAGCGTCGAACCTTGGATTTTAAAAGAAATGGAAAAGAAAGAAATGATAAGTGTTTACTTTCAAGTGTTTGGTTAAGATGAAACATATAAAGAATAGAAAATCAAATTCTGGCAACTTTTAATGATATTCCGGTGAGTTCTCATATATTCCGATAAAATTGATTAGACACCAAGAAAAGACAAGATATGTTGTAAGTTAAGTTGGAGTGTTGGAAAGTGCTCTCCACCTCTTTTCTTTTCTTTCAAAATCTCTACCTTTTGGGGGAGAAAAGTTTTGATCCAAAAGAGAAAAATTTCAAAATATTTTCTTTCCAAATCTTTATCCATAGATCTTTCCTTCTTCAACCAACCATGAGAAAATGTTTTCTCCAGCATATTCTTTTCTTTCTCTCAACATATATTTTTGAATGAGCATTGCCAAGTCTTTCGACGAGCTCATATAAATTAGGAAGCAAGTAAAATTAAACTTAACATTTCTGTGAAAATGTTTTGATTTTACAGAAAAGTGAATTACATCCCAACTTGATACACATCAAGAAGAAGAATGCCAGCCTTTGTGGTACAATCAATAAATACAGAAATTAAAACCGAACCCAGCAACGAGTGCATTGCGCCATACAATCTCCCTTACAATCCACATTATACCCCAAAACCTTTGGATTACGAAGAAGAAGGTTTCGAAGTGATTTGCCTTTGATCCCCCACTCCTCATCTAGAATCCGAACATTGGTCCTCAGCTCATCTTCAAGACTGCATCCAAGAACTTCTGGGAATTTCTTGAGTAACTTGGTGAGATCATCATCAGATAAGCCTAAACTCCTTAGATAATGCAATACTTCATTAACAATCTCAAACTTTGGAATTTCTTTCTTTCTTTCTTCACCCCAGTAAGGAGAATGGAGCTGGCCAAATGCTTTTCCCAGCATTTTGTCTTCCTCCTGGGCACTAAAGTTAAATACAGACAGAGCTTGTCTACATGCTTCCCACATATTCTTCTCTTCATCATTCAATGGCAGAATCTCGGTTTCTGCAATTGCATGTAACTTCCATTTCCTAGATGCATAAACAGAAGTCCAAGCTCCTCCTCTGATCACATCAGTGCGACTGTTGGGTATTATTACACTGTCAAACCAGCTCAATTTCACAGGTGTGGCTTTTGGTGCAGATGCTGAAATGTCAGACTGGAAGAAGGAAATGCAGACAGTTAAGAGAACTATAAGAAATGGAAGTATTTATAAATGGCAGTCAGAAGAAGTTATTCCTGTAATTATATATTCACATCTGATGTATGCACACATGGGTACTTTATTACTATTTATGAGTAAATTCCTGTAAGTGAAACTTCCATACCCTAGCATGTTAAAATAACATCCAAATAAGATATAAACCTTATGACAATTGCCATTGTTTTAGAAATTAAAATCACATTTGCATGACTGCCATGACATGCTTAGAACCTCTGTTGTTAAACTCTTGCGATTTATTGTATGAATCTTACGATTCGATTCGATTTGACCCTAGATCGATTCAAATCAGTGGAAAAATCGGTATATGTTTGAATCTTACGATCTATACATTGAATCTTACGATTTACGATTTAATCGTATGATTCAAACGATTAACTCTGCAACACCAAATAAAGATGACTTCTTCTTTTTTATTGAATAATTATCCCTTTTCTCGTTTGATCCTTGTTTATATAGAATATAGTACTCTAAAACAATTAAATATACATAAAGAAACATTGTTTTCATATTTCAAACAAGAAAAAGACATTTCCCTAAGAGAACCCCAAAACCTAAACCCCAAATCCTACTTCTGCTAAAATTACTATCAAACCTATGATTTACGATTCAAAATTAGGATTCGATTCTAAATGGCCCCTAACGATTTTTGATTCGATTCACGATTTCATAAACTTGCTTAGAACCACTATAAACATGGGGACTAAGGCAAGATAATGTACTTGGGCAATCTTTATAATGGAAGTGATTAAGTTCACCCAGACAAGTTTTTACCGGTTCGAAGAAAAACGCTTCATGGAAGTGCTTATTTGTGGTGTTATTAGTCAGTTTCTACCATAGTTGTCAAGTGCAATCATATATGTGCATATGCGACCGATGCAAATGTGGTTAGCTTTGACTGCTAGAAATATGCAACCACACAGGTAATTGTGCTATCACAGTTAATTGGAGGTTAAGTTAGTTAATCTTAGCCATGCATTCCACCCCAGGATCCTCTGATAACAATCCTCTGACCTCATTGGTCTATGTTCCAGCCTCATGGAAATATATGCTTCAATTAAGTACAACTTCACCCGATTATTATACATATAAACTGGCTTCAATTGAGTATACTACAACTTCAGCTTCATCAGAATAACACCAGCTTCTCCAAAGTACACTCCAGCTTCACCAGATTATACACCGGCTCCAGCTTCTCTTGTGTAAACTCCGGCATCACCAACACCAGCATCTCCTGAGTTTGCTCCGGCTTCACCACCTTCAGTAGAATATACACCGGCTTCTCCAAGTCATACTCCTGAGTCTTGAGGCTCTTGACGCGAGTATTGATTAAACAAATAAAATGGTCCATTATTTTTGCAAATTTCAATGTGTTCTCAGTTCTCACAATCACATCGGGGAAAGAAAAAAAAAAGTGAAAGATTTTTCATGAAGTCATGTAATTCGTGAAGGTTGATATAGAAAAGTTTTTATTTTTTTTCGCACAGTTCCTAGTTATATATTGCATTGTTTATTTCAATATTCGTTATATTTTATACTTTGTTTTTGCATTTTTTCTAATTTTTTTCATTTTTTAATGTTTTTTTAAGAATTTTTATGGAAGTAATTTTTTATGTGCTGTGAGACCGCAGAGAATGCATATGCGGTTTTGTGGCTTCAAGAAAAATGGCTTCTACTGAAGTAGTTTAATTTGACCCTGGTTTTCCACTTCAGAAATGCATCTTGATCAAATTCAAACTATTTAATTCACATTTGATGTGAAATATCAGAACAGTACCCAAATCTAATAAGATTCCCTTCAGAATTATGGATGGATCTATTAAGCTTAGCATGGGGCTGACGTGTTATAACAAAGAAGAGATTACAGATCAGTCCCTTCTTCATTGTCTATTTTCTTGTCAGATGCATGGCCTATTTTAAATTCCATCACAAAGATCGATAGATCATGGTCTGTGTTCTTTACTTGATTGTTAGTGGAATTCATGTGGATAATTTGCAACATCAGAACACTGCCCACATGCTTCAATACAGTGTTTATATCAAACAAATGGTAATTAGTCTAATCAATCCAAACTGTCCAAACAGTAATTCCCAGGAAGGAAATGGCTTAGATGAAATATAAGCTCGACCAAATATCTTAATCCTTACAAAAACAGACAAGTTACTGACCATTGATCATGTTGTTTTTAGCCATTCAAGAAATTATCAAATGGTTAGAAAACCAATGGAACAAGAAATTAGCCTGGAGTGGCTGAAGTGGATGTGCATGCCAAGTACGACCAACCCATTTCAAATCAAACTAAAATGGAAAAAAAAAATTAAAACAACTGTAAGACCAGCTACACTGATAACGCAGAATGTTAGCCAGTGAACAAATTTATAGGATAAGGCCTGAGGGATGAGGGCGGTTGAAAAGAGTATTGAGATGGACAAATGGAAAGACTAGGATCTGTAAGATTAAAAATGAATCAAAAAGAGTTTGGGAATAGATTGAGTAAATGAATAATAAAGGAGGACTTATTGAGATGGCTTATCTTGCATATTTTGATAGTTAATTATAAAATAGTATGTGAAATAATTTGTGGTCTTTACATATCAGGATTGCTGGACATGTTGATCATTTGCTCCCTTCATCTCTAACACTTCTTTCGATTTAGTAGGGCCCTTTACTCTGCATTCTGTATTTTAGAAGTTTTACAAAGGCGAGACTTTCTAGTTTACAGTTGAGATGTGAGCAATTCCAGTTGAAAGATTCCATTCGCTCTTCCTTATTCCCTCTTACGAGAGTTGCAAGATCCCGGCATTTGTAATAGCATTGTTATCATTAGACTGATTCTTTTGCTCGTGTATCTTCCAAAAGGGAAAAAAGATCTCTAAGAGTTGTTTCCTGGATCCAAAAGAGCGTACTTGGGTTCTCCCAAAAACTAAAAAGTAAATGAATTCCAAAGATCTTGGGCAAATCCAAAGAAGGATTTCCTGTACGTTCATCACAAAAAAAATTTAGATCCCAATACACCCAATGCCAAATAGCCACCAAGAAGCACAAGCCAGAAAACATAATATGTACCTCGCCCACACCTTCATAACTCCAAATACCCGGATTTGTTATATTCCCTACTGTAATACTCCTCTCCCCTTCCCCCATGAGAAGATAAGGCCCAAGAGGTTTGGCTAGAGTTGGTGATAAAAATCAACAAACAGATTTTTTGTTCTCGTTTATCGGTAAAATAAAAATCATTAAACATAAGCTCTTTCCAAAGAAATAGCTCTTGACAGGATGAACTATGCAACAGGATTCATGCTGCCCACACAACTAACAAGAGAAGGGGACTGATCCTGATGATGATGTATATTTTGAATAGTGAAAATCATGATTACGATAAAAAGGAGAAGATGGTGAGTAATTTTAACTAGGATGAGTGAAGGAGCAACGGATGAGGATGTGATTACCACCCTGTCCACCTTAAAATGAAGTGGTCAATAGTGATGGTTTTGTCAGGAGACACTGTGTACTTGAAAAACCCAACCTATAAATACTCTAATGTCATAGCAGGGTAATGAAAAAGGAGTCAATTCAGTATTCTTTTGGCTCATAAAAGACTTAACGAATACCTTCCCATAGAACATGGTTTATACTCTCAGTTTCAGCATAAGTTTTGGACCCTACTGAAACCGATATGTTGGGTATTGGTATGCATCAGCAAATAGAATGAAGAATCAGAGAGCATATGTACTACCTTCTGGATCAGCCTCTGCGAAGTGAACCATACTGACCGGTAGGTTTTGGTTTCAGCTGAAACTTGAAACCATACCATAGAATCTAACTTCCAAAAACTTCTATCATTCATGAAGCCTCACCAGTTCTAATGAAGAGACTTCCAGAGGTCCCATCCCAATCATTCAATTCCGGCCTGAAATAACCTCCAACCCAATTTTTTTTTTGTTCTTGCTATAATAAACTATCTTCAATTTAAAAATTCCAAACTTATGCATTCCGTTAATAAACTTTGAAAGAAAATCACTCTCCACCTTTTTATGTTCTTATTCGCCAACTTAGGTAAGGTGAAAATTGAAAAGAGAGAGAAAAATGGAAGGTCGGATATTGTGCTCTTAAGCTATCTTCAGACACCTAGAAAAATTTATACTCTTAAGCAACCCAATCCAATCTGCTTTAAAATCCAGTATGTGAAAAGCTCCTACCAATAAGCAGTTGGGACAGAAAAAGTGTCCTCCATTTGAATGACTGGATCAATGATTCATAACTATCCTGTGTGTTCCGTGTAGCCTATATTTTAGTAATTTAACAATATTATAACATGCTTTTAAACTTTTAAAGTTGTTGGTTACTGTTTTGTGTCATGCCTCATCAGCATCCGTGTGAAGGGTGGAGGCCTGAGCCTCACTGTGACCAAGTAAAATCGTGGCAAGTCTACATACTGATCCCATGTTTTAGCGTGATGCAGACAGTGAGTTGCACGTGGACAGTGATGCAGCCATTGTTCAGAGCTGTCCAATCCAAGACAGATTCCCCCTATATATTCTGATTGTGACGAAAAGAGACCTACCACAACACAAAAGGGGGTTGTTGTCATCCTTAAGGTATGGGGGCCATGAACGGTGAGCTTTTCAGAAAAAGCCGATGTGTTGCCCTGCTGACATTATCTACCTACCACTCAAGTCGACCAAGGAACTTTAGGAATCAGGCGGGTCATCAGCTCTGCCAGTGACTCCACCACCTTGTCACGGGTTGACCTGGGGATTCTCACCCTTGTCACATATAAATACAACCTCAATTCCTGAAATTGCACAATATTCTCCCAACATTCCTAAACTTGAATAATGGCCCAAGCCCGTTGCCCTGTTGGGTCTCCCTTCTCTCCCTTACCGGCATTCTCCTGCTCCAAATTGGACTTTACCTAACTCTTAAGGCAACAAAAATCGAAAGGTTTTGATCACAGTTTAGAAGATCTTAGGGACTGTCTTACCATTAATGCCCCACCCTGTTGCACACATGTTTTGCCACCTCAAACATAGCTTTATGGCCTTATCCATTTCTTGCAAGAGTTTACTTTGGCTTTATTAGTAATATTATTTGCGTAATAAATTGCTCAGATACAGCTGATCCATATCTGCATTAGATCCTATGCCCAATTCAACATTGTGCCACATCATTTCGACACGCATAACCAAAGAAGTTTTGAAGGATCCGGTTAACATAACTAGATAGTGGGCTGCACCATACAATGCAAAGTTAAGGATAAAATATTTTCATTGTTTCCAAATATATATATATATATATATATATATATATGAATATTTTAATTATAAATGCAGAAAATAAATATACTTCTCATATACTAAAAAAATTGAGCACTATACTTTAGCATCACAATTTCAAAGCACTAGTAATGCTAATTAAGGGACAACTGAACAAGATTTGAAGAATGAGTTTGAAGAAGGAACTCACTTTAGAAATTGCACAACGATGAGCAGATTCCAGGCTTAGTACAGGTGAAGCCAATGACTTTCCTAGCATCCCTGCACTGTAAACAATTAACTGAAATATTGAACAAAATGACTTCAGAAACGCTCAATCATAAGAACTAGACAATTCTAATTAGTATAAAAAAGTATTGTAGGATCATAAAAGTAAAGTTGTTCTATTTTAAAGTAAATAGAGAACAGTTGTCATTATTATAAATAACATATTGTTATCATTTTTCATCGACTGAATATATATATATATATATATATAGAGAGAGAGAGAGAGAGAGAGAGAGAGAGAGAGAGAGAAGAGTCACTAACGTGCCAATCCTACTTGAAAATTTTCTTTCAGATAAGAGAAACATTCATGTACAACACAAGCCACCCCCTTGATCCAGTTGAATCTGATGAGAGATTTCTTTCTATACACAATTATTCTATGCCATATGTAATAAAAGTTTACGTTCTAGACTACAAAATTGATTAAACTAAAAGGACTGCGGCGAACTTCATGTAAGCCCCCAAAATTACCACTTAAATTTATTCAATCAATATTAAGAAAACATAAAAATGCAACTAAAAAATTACAAGAAGAATAATATAGAGAAAATTAATCATTTTCTGTAATGTAACAAAATTAATTACAATCTACCTCTAAACTAATTCAATCTCAGGAAACTAGTTAAGAAAATGACTAATAACACAGAACAAAGCTCACTATTGAAGCAAATCAAAGTGAGACTATCCAAACAAATCCGTGGTGAATAACCCAGTATTAGTTAATCCATTCTCCAGTCTTTCCATGTCGACACACTTCCGAATTAAGCAAAATGTTGTATGAATAAATCAAACCTCAAATGATGGTACACCAGAATGATGTTGTTTGAATGAACTAAATTTTCAAAATGAAACTGATAAGGACAAGGTTTAAGGTATTGGTTTCACATGGGATATCAACCGAGTCGTATTGGCTGATACAGACCCAGCCCTGCTCTAAAAATCCAAAAAAGAAAAAAGAAAAAAAAAATGAGAAAAAAAAACTAAAAAATATATAAATTGCTGCTTTCATTAAAAAAAAAATAGTGAAAAAATGAACACTAAAACAAAATAAAGCATAAATAATATGCAATTTCAATGTAGAAAAACCTTAAATAGTATTTAAGAAACTCAGAATGATCACAAACTACATATAGAATATCATGACAAAGAAAACAAAGCTAACAAAATAAAGAAAAAAATAACATGATAGTGAAAATGCGAAGATCTGAAGGTAAATTGCAAGCGTGTGACCGTTACGACTCGGCCGATATGTTTCGGCCTATTGGTACGTATCGGCAAATAGTTAAATTTGTTTACGTATCAGCCGATACGAGGCCAATATGGACCAAATTCTATCAGCGTATCAGCCAATACATAACCACCTTAATATTATATAATATTGGTGGTCAGTATCATATCGGCCCCCTCAAATTCTAATATGACTCGACCAATACTTAAAACCTTGGATAAGAACATCCAGAAACCAGGGAACAAAAATGAGGAAGAGAAAAAATGATTGGAAGGTTGAGTACCTAATGAATTGACAGTTACCTCTGACCGGTCACAGAAACACAAAAAATGGTTAGGGAGGAACAAGAAGAAACAGACGAGAAAAATAAATATTTTCTGTAATTTAAAAACTTAGTTAGAAATTACCACTAAATTATTTAAAAGAAGATAAACAAACCACATTGAACAAAAACTAGTTAATGAAACAAAATAAAGTAAGACTATCCAAGCAAATGCTTGTCAAACAATTCAGGGTTAGTTTCATAAAAAATAAAATAAAAAATCCATTCACCAGTATTTATATGGTAATGCAGTACAACAAACTAAACAAAATGTTGTGTGAATAAATCAACTTCAGAACAATGGGTGCACCAAGATGTTGTTGTTAGAGTGAACCAAATTCACACTAAAAAAAAAAATTGGGAAGCCAGACAACAATAACAGGGTAAGACTGTCATTCAGGGGGCAATTAGGCAACCCTGTTTCTGTCATCTGAGCACCATATGGCAGTATAGGATTGTTCTGGATTCTTCTCAATAATGACACATGGAAGGAAAAAAGGACAGAGCCTAGCAATGCCATATAGCTTCTTCCTAGAATAAACATTTAAAGCCCCCTTCTCCCAAACCTCCTACTTGGTTAGTTAGATATAATTTAGCTTGTCATTGATATATTGAAGGGCGTCATATTTAACTCCCAGCCTAACATCTATTCTTCTCCCAAAAAAAATTAATAACAATAATAATAACCATATTAAGAAAAATATTAAATAATTAACAAAAGAAAAAAAAACATGAAGAACAACTTCTGCTCTTGCTAGTGCTAAGAAGGGACACTTCTTCAGACCTACAAAATATGAGAAAGGAAACAACAACCCATTTTCATGCTAAAAAAAATAACTAAAATGTATGCAAGTTACGAGCTATACGAAAAGACAAGGGTATAATACAGGACCAGGATAAACATGAACCCATAAATCAATAAAATATAAAGTTCAAATTTCATATCAGCTATAAGTATAGGCTTCAAGAACCATCCATGACCCAGCAATATAGAGATTTCTATCTCAACCAAAGGATAAATTAAGAAATGTTATCTGATTATGGTTTTATTCCATGTAAATGAGTAATTGTATTTAAAAAAAAAAAAAAAAAAACTTCTTGAAACAAGATATGGAACACCTCTTACAGCTCTAATAAATTTTGTATCTTATCTAAATGAAAATGACCACATATATTGAAAGAAAGGTGTCCTATAAAAAAATGAAAATTAAATAACCAAAAGAGAAAAAATGATACATTAGAAAGGCCTACCAGCTACCAACACGTACAATATTTTAAAAAAAAATGAACTAGTTGATAGAGAAAAAACTGGTCTAAATTTCAATGTCACTTTCCTCTAGATAATCTTACAGACTATGAGATGATACCATGTACCTGCAGGAGCTTCACTCTAACACAAAACTCAAATTTTAAGTTTTATCAACAGATCTTTGTTCCTATTCTTGTGGAACAATAAGAGGTTTTTCTTTATTCCTATCCTTGTGCCAGTCTGAGATTTGGTGTTCCAATGAGGTTCAGAAGGTACTGCGATGAAAGTGGCCTTTTTCATATGGACAGCCGTGTTTGACTAGATCCTACTCTAGACCATATGATCAGTAGGGATTGTGAGATGCATAGATTCTGTTTATGTGTTTCGGAGGCTCAAACAGTGGCACAATTGTTTTACATTGCAGTGCAGCTTTTCATCTATGGAGCTTTTTCATCAATAAGTTTGAACTCTGGTGAACCATTCCTTGAAAGCTTGAGGAACTCTTGTGTTGCTAGAATTGGAGGACAAGCCATAGCATGAGAGCTTTTTTGTGGAACATGTGCCCATCAGCTATCTGTGGGCCATTTGGAAAAAGTGGAATAGAGACTTCTGAAGGGGTGGACTAAACCGAACATCAATTACCTCACATATTTTTTTTATTTCATTGGGCCTCTATCGTACCGGAACTGAGCAACGTCTCTCTTTCTCTTTTTTTCCTACAAGATTGGAATATTCTTTGGGCTATGTAGTACTGTGGGTACACTATACTACACTGATTTGTAGAGTAACAGCTGATATTTTGTATACTTTCCGTGTATATTGGCTGTTCTGATCCTCTTTGTTGTGATTTTGATATCCAATATATAAACACACACACACTTTTTACTGATAAAAAAAAAAATCCACCGTTAAACATGATTATCTTCAGTGCCTAGTTTCAACTATAATTCAGGAAATGGTAAAAAAAAACCCCACCATTCCATTCTTTCTAGGCACATATATTCCAATAAATCATGTATTAATCTGCTATCAGTATCCCAAAACATGTCTTTTAAGCCTTCCCCTCCCTTTCTCAAAGCCTTTAACATTCCCAGAACCACCTCTTCTCAGTTCCCACCATTTAGCTCAATAATCTACTATGTACACGTTAAAACCAACTTCACTGATTCCCCTTCAATTTTCTATTCCATATATTCTAATTGTCAGATTTTTTACCACCCCCGCCACTTTCAATCACAACTATGGCAGTAAATGAATTCAATTTCATAATTAAAGAGCTTCAAGACTGTTACTTGATTTCATACTTGTGAGTGGTAAGGTGAGAGATGATCTATCAAAAAACAAAAAGGGTAAGGTGAGAGATGTTCTGGTTGATATTTAGAAAGGATTACAGAATAAATTAATGACGTTACAGAATAAATTAATGACAATCCAAATGGAGCATGGATATAAATCCAAGGAGTACAGATGAGAAATACCCAGATTGAAGGTTGCCTCCTGCGAATAGAAATCCACAACCCCAGCTGAATATGGTAGGTTGCAGAGGAATTAATGAAGAACAACGAATCCTTTTCTCTTTTCAGAAAGAGAGAGAGAGAGAGAAAGGTACAGAACGAATGGTTACAATCAGTCGATTAGTCGATTTTGGTAGAGAACATATATTAACGGACGGAGCAGGAGACTTGTCGTTGTAAGTCCCATCTAAAGAACACCTTTTTTTATATAGAGAAAACTACACTTTAACTCTTTGAGATTTTCGACGATTGCAATTAGGGTCCAGAGATTTATGAAATTATCATGATACTCTTCGTCGGAAACCTCACGGTTGGTTAACTAAAAATATTGAGTCATTGACTGATATACCTTTTATAAATCATTCTTCATCAATTGTTTGGTATGTTTTTTCTTTTTTTCCTCTTTGATGAATGATTCAAGTGTGACGTTGGAGCATGATGACTCTTTAGTGGAGAGACTAAAAGAGATATTTTAAACTTAAAGTTTATCCACTTTATTTAAGTCATTCAATTCTTTATAGGGATATTTCAGTCGGTTACAAAAAAAAAAAAAAAGATTACCTCATGCTCATATCCTTCTTACATTGTCACCTGAGCATAAGCCGCGTACACTCGGAAGCTATAGATGCCATTATCAGTGCAAGAATACCTGATAGGCAAGCAAGCAAATCCACATGCATATAAGACTGTTGTCATATGCATGTTACATGGACCATGCGGTGCTATGCATCCTCACGCACCATGTATGGTAGATGGTAAATGCTCAAAGGGATATCCAAAACCATTTAGAAATGAAACAACCATTGGTGAGAAAGGATGTCCTTTATATCGATGGGGCAATGATGGGAGGACAGTTTTTGTAAATGGACACATATTGAATAACAGGTGGGTATTCCTCATAATGTTGAGCTCTGCACTCGATTTATTGCTCATATAAATGTTGAGATTATTGCATATTCCGAAATAGTGAAATACTTATTCAAGTATATTCACAAAGGTCCAGACAGAATCATCATAGTCATTGAAGGAAATATCATCCCCAAAGGGACATTAGGCCAATAAATATGAAATGTTGACAAAGTAAAACAATATTTGAATTGTCGTTACATATCGGCCTCCGAAGCATATTGGCGATTATTTGACTTCCATTTACAACAAAGAAATCCCTTTGTTGAGCGCTTACAGTATCACCTTGAGAAGCAACAAATTATTGTCTTCAATGAAGAAGACAAGCTTCATCAAGTCATTGCAAGACCTAATGTGAAAAAAACAATGTTCACACATGTAACAACACGAAAAACTGAAATAAATTTTTTTTTATATAAGGGTATAATAGTGAATTAACAGGATTCTAAAATAAACTATATTATTTAAAACACTTATATAATAACTAAATACTTAACTTAACCTATATTATTATATGAAAACTTTATATAATCATACATTAAAACATACTATATTGTTCAAGGCTTATTTAATTAAGTGTTGGCTTAATTGAAATGTCTTGGGCTTAATTAAAAGGAATTGGACTTTTAAACTTAAGTTGAGCTTAAGTGATTAAGTATAGACCTTAATTAATTAATTAGTTTAATGGGATTAAGTCCCAAACTAACGATTTAAACTTAAAACATACTCAAATTCGTTTTTAATAAAAGCCTTCTAGAAAACTTAAGTTATAATTAATTAGGAGTCCTAAACAGCTTAAAAATGAATTCTATTAGTTGTATTAGGATTCCACATTAAATAAAATAATAAAATGTTAGTTATTTTGGCATTCAGGGCAACGAAATTCAAAAGAAATGCAAATTCAAAATTTGAGTTTATTCTCAAAGATTCTGGAGACATTTTACAACTAGTCAATCGTGTAATATTGAGAGACTTCCAAGTTTAGTTAAGACTTCTAATTAAAAGTGGAGACCTCTAATTAAAGTTAAGACTTCTAATTAAAGTTGGACTCTTTCTCAACTTAATTAGATTTGGTTAGGTTTTCTATATTCACAAGATTTCGATTGACTGAGAAGATTAAGCTGTGATTTGATTTAGACTGTTTTAGAAGGTGATTTTGTCTTTGATTTCAGAATCAAATCTCACAGATCAGAATCGGATCTCACATGTCAGAATCAGATCTCTCGGTGCAGTAGTTGTTGCAACAATTGTTACAACATCCCAAGTTTAATACTCATCCGAGATTTGAAACAGATCTTCTTTATGCTCTATATAAAGCTCTGGACAGATGCGTGTTCTGCAACTTCTCAGAGTTGAAGTTCATTATTCTTGAGTTGTTCAAGGTTTCAGTTCTTCGGGAGAAGAACTTTGAGTCTTCGAGAGAAGACAGTCTGCAGAATGAAGGGAGTTCAACTCTGCAAACATTGAAGACGAGTGGTGCTCGCTGAACAAGCCCAAGGAGATGATTCAACATGGCAGCGATAGAAATTAAGAGGGAGTTTTTATTTTGCGTAAGTTCGATTAGTGTTTGTAATCTTGATATCTTAGTGGATTGTTCAATGTCTGGGCGTGGCCCCAAAGAGTAGGTTTTTACCGAACCTCGTAAAAATTGCTTGTGTTCTTATCTTATTATGCTTTAGATAATTTCAATTAATCTAATAATTAACAATCATTGGATTAATTGTTAAAACTGGATCTAACAATTGGTATCAGATCAGGTCACTAACAAGTTTGGTGAGATTTTGGAACAAGATCTGTGTTTGCAGGCAATGGATTTTCTAAGAGAAAGAGGATCTGTTTCATGCCCTCCACTGTTGGATGGAACGAACTACTCATATTGGAAAGCTCGAATGAGAGCCTTCATC
>JAUPMG010000014.1:24070225-24086276 GCA_031762675.1 Pachysandra terminalis
AGGATGCACACCTGACTGTGCACAAGGATGCACACCACACTGTGCACAAGGATGCACATCCCATTGTGCAAGGATGCACACCCTAGTGTGCACAAGGATGCACAGCCCAGTGTGCAAGGATCCATACCCCAGTGTGCAAGGATTCACACCCTAGTGTGCAAGGATGCACATCCCAGTGTGCAAGGATGTACAGTCCAATGTGTGAAAAGATTCACACCCCATTATGCAAGGATGCACACCCCACTGTGCACAAGGATGCACACCCTAGTGTGCACAATGATGCACACCCCAGTGTGCAAGGATGCACATCTTATTGTGTAAGGATGCACACCCAATTGTTCAAGGATGCACATCCTATTGTGTAAGGATGCATACCCCAGTGTGCAAGGAGAGAGAAAGATAAAGAGAGATTGGGACAAGGGTAGTTTATGTATGTTTTTTTTTTTAAAAAAAATGAGAAGGATGCACACTTTGTGTGCAAGGAGAGAGAAAGAGAGTGTAAATGGGTAAGGGTAGTTTAGGTATTTTATTTTTTTAAAAAAGCAATGTAAGGGAACATCGCTGACACGTCCTCTGTCACATAACATAAGACTGTATTAAAATTATTTGGATATTTGTATATTTAGAATGTAATACGATTTGGTCAATATACTTATCACCAATAAGTCCACGGGGATTTCGTAAGTTTTCCTAAAAGTTTCTGTTTGCATTAAATAAAAAATAAAATAAAAATAAAAATTCTGTTATAAATGATTGCCGTCTGACTTCCCGGCAATTAATCGCCGGTGAGTCATGATTTCCAGCTCTGCTCATGTCGTCTCGATTCGTCTAAGAAAAAAAGAAAAAAACATCAAAGAACAAACAGAGAAGACAAAGCCAGATAATCTCATCCTCCATTAATGGCGAAGAGAAAACCCTAGAAATCTGTAATACTCGATCCACTGATTGAAGCTTAGATCTTTTTTTTGTTTGATTAAACGATGTTGGGATGGCTCAGTACAGGCAATCAGGCGCGGATAGATTTGCAGTTCGAAGCCACGATTTCCACCATGGTAACGGAAGTTCAGCAACAGACCATGTCTCCGTTGGCATTCGGATGCCTCACAAACAAGGACGAGCTCGAAGATCTGGTCGTTCTGAGAAGAATTGCAAGATCTCTGTTGGTGCAATCGTTGTGATTCTCTCTCTCGCTCTTGTCGTCTCCGTCTTTGCATTCAATTACCTCTCCAGAGACAAAGGTCGACTTAGCATTCCTCTCAGCTCTTAGTATGGTTTTCTAAATGTGGTTTTGAGTTCTGTTTGAAATTTGTGGAGATTCATCCATTTCATGCTGGCTTTCTCTTAGATCTGAAAATGGCACTAGAGGAGTTTAAACATTGTTTGATTTTCTGTTGTCTACTGGCATTTTAATGAAATTAGATAACTTTCTTTCTATGTGTGCGTTTATAATGAGAAGAAGCTAATATGGCGAATTTTCATGTTCATTCAGCAGAAAAGAAAATCTGATTTAGAAGGATAGTTCTTAATCACTTGAACGTTTTCATTGAATTTTAAGATGATTTGGTCTAGCATAATTGCTTGAAATGGCTATTAATCTTGATATGTTCTTTTGGCTGTCCAAAACTTGAGTTTACCACATTGATTTTGAACATTGAATGGTTTTAGAAAGAGTTGGGTTGGTGCAGATTTGAACAAGATCCATGACCAGGACGATGACTTGAAGAATGACTTAGATTTTCTCGCAAATGTAACTCGGACAAAGAGTTTTAAAGTTCTCAGGTTTGGTCATGATTCTGGAGCACATGGCCGGGATTCAAGGTATTGGGACAGAGATGACAGGAGAAGGGACGAAGATTACAGTGAGGATGTGTCTGAGCTCACTAACATAGGAGCTAATGCTGGGTCTATTGATCATAGCCATCTACCGGTCAAAGAGAGGAGTGGCAACAACCAGTTCTCTTCTGAAAATACTCAAGAAAATTCACACGGGAAGCGCAGATTGGATCATAGAAGTGTAGGCTTGTATAATGAAGCTGGGCGTGATGAGCTGAAACACTATGAAGCAGAGTATGAGGCCTCTCTGAAGAATGTTGGGCAATCAGGACAAGAGCATAACCACAATCACGAACTTTCCAATGGTGCAGATTTGACAATGCAGAATGGAGGGATGGATTCTGATGACAAATATGATGATGGCATTGATTCTCATGATACCAAAATGGTAGAATATGATGATATCAGACATGATAATGAAGGTCATGTGAATGAAGTAAAAACCCAGGATTATAATGGTGGAGAGTCCTCTGATACCCTTGATGCTGGAAACAGAGACTCAGATTCTATTGAGGACGATGAGGAGGCTGATGAAGCGTTGATCATATCATCTCAGGAAGACTCTTCTTTGAATTCTCAAAGTGGTGGCAATGCTATTCTGAAACCTAGCCGTGTCAGTGCTGTCCATGGTCGATCATCGAGAAGATCTAATTCTGATAAGAAAGTAGATCCAAGAAAAAGAGTGAGGCGCCACAAATTTTCTGGTAAATTTTCTTGTCTTGTCATGAGGATGGGTATATTATTACTGTTTATTATTATTATTATTATTATTATTATTATTAATTTTTTATTTTGTTGCAACTGGCAAAAAAAAAAATTGGTTTTTATTTTATGGTTTAGAGGATTAATAAAACGTTCATCATTTACTTGAGCTTTAAAGAAAATTAACTTGACAGAGCTACTAGAGTACCAATATGAAGATATTAGGACACTGCTAGTGTTACAGGCCCGTAGAAAAATTTAGCACTAATCAATTGAAAGTAGCAATCAAAGAAATATATACTATTCATTAATTTCTGCTGCATATGATATTATGTATTTTTCTTCCCATATTCTGATTATCTCCTTACAATGGCATTGCAAACTTGGATTGAATAGCGTTCTCATGTATGATTAGCTAAACCTTGAGAAATTGAGTTGATCAACTGATTATTTATTGCTTGCTGAGAGTCATGTTTTTATTTGTTTCTTGTGTTTTTCTATGTATAAGCACCAAAAAAACGACATTGCTTTTCTTGAATGGTAATAGAGAGAATGATTCCTTGGGCATAGAGTTTATATATATATACATGCACACACACACACAAGTATGTATGCATGCATGTATGTATATATTTATGAAATATATTTTATAGTGAAGTCTTCTTTAGTTTGTTTTCTTGAAATTGAAAGTTCCGTAGTTGGAAGGCTTCACAGAGTGGAATATAAATACATGATGCTTTATGTTAATCATTGTTATGATAGTTGATTTGGATTAGTATGCTCAATTTGTATATTTGTAAGAGTTTACCATTTTTTTTTTTCGCATCAGTTTTGTTTATTAGAAAAAGCTATCCCGTCCTTTTGTTTTATTTAAATTGATTTTTCTTTCTCGTGTGTTACTGTATTTGTGCTGTGTAGGCATGAGTGTATGTATGCGTTTGTAATGCCCACTTTTCATGTGTTATTAGCTTTTCCAGTAAGATGAATTTCACACATGCTTGTGCAATTATCTTTTGAACTTGAAGCTTGTATATGTTTAATTTAAATGCAATGCATCTGTAAGGTGTGGTCCGCTCACGATTGTACAATTGTAGGCATGTCCTCATGTACCCAAAACCTCTGTGCTTTATGTCTTTCTTTGTCAAACATGAAAATTTTCCCATTCTACAGTTATCTATGTGTTTCTTCCCCAACTTTTTTGACATCTAAAATTTCAGGTTCCTCATGTGAGATGAAGTTCTTGAACTCCACTGCACGGCTTGTAGAGCCCTTAGAAAGTCGAAAATTTTCAAGATTTTCCTTGCAGTATACGGAAGTAGACGAGAGGCCTAGTGGACAAGAGCAATGGGAACCCAAATTTGCTGGGCATCAAAGTCTCCAAGAAAGGGAAGAATCATTTCATGCTCGTGATCAAAAGATAAACTGTGGCTTCATTAGAGGACCTAAAGGATACCCAAGTACAGGATTTGACTTGGCAGAAGATGATTTAAGATTCATGAGTAGTTGCCACATTGCTGTATCCTCGTGCATCTTTGGAAACTCAGATCACTTGAGAACGCCTACTGGTAAAACGGTAAGGGGATTAGTATCTGTGCTACTTTGTAATGCCTTAGAATTATAAAACTTGATTTCAATGGATGTATGGCTTATATTTCATAGAGAATTTGATGTGGATATGATTTTGTTTTATTCAAAAAAGAAAACAACAACATATTTCACATACACCGGGCCCTTTAAAAAAAACTAATGTCATGGTGGAAATAAAAATTATTATTTAACCGAATATATGTTGGTTGACCGATTGGGATGATAGAAAAGGTATTGGCTACCCAACTAGTTGGGATAAGGCATTCTGTTGTTGTTGTATTTATAAGTGATCGTTATTGTATACATTTATTTTTTTCGTATATATATCCTAATATTTATTGAAATAAAAAAAGGAAAAGAAACAGCATAACACATTTGCATATTCACAGAAATTGACATGTCTTGCCTCCTAACATAAGATCTTAATAAAATCCATTCTTCAAAGTCCTTTAGAATCCCCCGATCATCAATACATTAGTGTCTTGAAAAGATAGGATAATAATACATTAACACATTTAAACAAACTTAACTACAGCACACCACCCAAATAATAGATCATCACCTAATAACATATATAAAAGCCTTGCTTCAAAATCCTAATACGGAAAAGACACTTAATTGTTACTGATAATTGTATGAACTGATCAAAATGATAGGAAATAAAGGAAAAAGGGATGGGACTGTGTGGATGGAGATGTGGTCTTATAATACGGCTTTCTTTTGCATTAGGCAGATTGGAGTATGTGTGGTTAAGCAACTTCGCTTTTTCGTTCTTAACAAATACAGTAAGGGCATGCTTGTCATTGCAATGTGTGGGCTTCCTTTATTATTAGTCTGATTGTAGTATCTCATTAATAGATGTGAGTTTCCTTTAAATAGTAAATTAAGCACAAGTAAAGAATTTTTATTAGTTTATTGAGAGTAATTAGCGAAATTCTTGCGTGATGCACTGGCACACGAAGAATTCAGAGAATAGTAAAAAAGTATTATAATTGTAAAAGTAATAGACTGAAAGATGAATTTTGTCCTGGTGGTAGAGTAGGGAAGAGAGACAAATGAATCATAAAACAGATAAAAAGGAAGGAGTTACAAAATTAGCATAGATATAAATTCAAATAAATATATCGAAAATGTGGCAACGACTAAGAAAAAAAAGAATAAGACCCTCCTAGGTCATAGTTACTGGCTTACTGCAACCAAACGCATATGTGATCCCCTCTACATGAGAAAGCAAGAGGTCAAGAAGAGTATATTGATTATTGAGTGATCATTGCCCGCCTTTCTTTTTTCCTTTTTCACTTGTTCTTTAGTGCTTTACAAAGTCAATACCTTTGACATTCTCAGAAAAGAAGGAATTATCTATCCTTGTCTCCATAGGTATGCTTTATGTGTATAATTTAGGATGGGAAAATAGATCATCTCTTCATTGTGGCACGTGTAGAGAACTTTGATACTTCTTTTTGATGTTGGTGGGGATAGAGTAGGTCTTGTGGAGTAAAATTTGTTCTTTGTATAACTAGTGGAAGTTATTTGCTCTAGGTAAGAGAGGTAGGTTGATATATTGAGCCCTTTTCATTGCCATCCTTTGTTCCCTTTGGGAGAGAGGAACAAGGATCTTTAGGTGAAGGCTAGGGCTCAGATGATCATAGATTCTATTGTGGAAACAGTAGCCACGTGGGTTTGCATACATCCTGAGTTCAAGGGTATATTAGTATTAGAGGTGATCAGAGAGTGAACCACACTTGGATTCCTACCATCCACTTCAGATAGGACTTTGATGAGTTGGAAATCTCCACGAGAAGTTGGCCCATTTAGTTTGTCTAGCTCCTGTCTTGCCGAGTAGCATTTGTTCTTTGTATGACCAGTGGAGGTTCTCTGCTCTAGGTTAGAGGGGTGGGTTGTTATATTGGGCCCTTTTCATTGCCATAATTTGTTCCCTTTGGGGAGAGAGGAACCAAAAGGATCTTTCAGGTTGAGAATGTTAGGGTGCCTCAATGATCATAGATTCTATTGTGGAGACAGTAGCCGTGTGGGTTTGCATATATCTTGAATTCAGGGGTATATTAGTATTAGAGGTTGTCAGAGAGAAATCTCCACAAGAGGGGTTATCAAGCTTCACTTTGATGAATATTCCCTTATGACTAGGAAGTTGGTCCATTTAGTTCATCTGGCTCGTGTCTTGACTGATGGGCTGAACATCTTTTTTTCCCATGAGCTATGTTGGTTAACAGATAAGCTGATAGATGGCTAAAGGTGGTGTGGAGAGAGATTCTTTGTTTAGGGGTATGCCATCTAACAAGATGTTGTACAAGGGACTTGATGATGCTAGGAGGCAGAGATAGTGTACACCTTGTATTTGATTCTGTTGTTTGTTTTTTGGAGTCTTGTCTTCTTGGTTGTGCCTACTTCCCTTGTATATCTCTTTCTGTTCTTCTCTCAATAAATAAATTTTTTGTTTTTCTTTAAATAAATATTAGTTACAATTTACAAAAGGGCCAATTGTACTTGGCATGTGATTTGTGTATTTGTTGTTTCCTTTATCTGAGTTTTTGTATGTCATATATCCTTTTTTAAATTGCTCGTTGAGCATGGTAATTGGTAATGCAAATTGTTAATGTGATACTGCCACTTGCCTCTTTAAATCATCAAATGTGACAGGCTTCTGAGTTATATCATCGACATTTCCATGCCCGGTTTAAAATGCTTGGGTTAATGTAAGTTGTGCCATGCTCAGGTTATATTTTATACCTCTGGTTATATATCAGGCTAGGCTCAGGATTTGAACTCAAGCACGGTCACATGCAGATGCCCAGATTCTTATACAAAATGGGGCAGGGATAGTCCATGTTCGGGCCTATAGTGCATGTTTTTTGTAATTGTACCATGAACTTGACATGTCAAATTGCCACCCCTAGTCGGAAGCTTGAATTATTCTTAAAGTTGTATTTGTTCCTCAATATTAAGTATTAAACCAGAAAGGCGTACATTTTGTTAGCAATCTTTGTTGTGCCTCTTCAATGCACAATGATGCTATCTAATGTTGTAAAAAGCTTTTGAAGCTTATGTCTTGAAGCTCACCCATAGGTGAGGCTCAAGAAAAACGCCTTGAGTCTTAATCTAAGTGTCTCAAATCTCATGATGCTTTTTCCTTTAAAGATGAGCATTGTACGAGACTCACGATGAACACCTTGAGGCTTCTGCCTCATGGAATAGGTAAAATGATGAATCTCAAATTTCACAATTGAATTGGGGTCAAATTTATGTTATTCAATATATATATAATGAAAGGGTAAAATGGGCAGATGAAAAGCTTTTATCATTCATTCCTATTGACCAAACTTCAAAATCAAAATTTTCTGTCATAGTCGTACATTTTCCTGATACAACCAAACAGCTTTCAGGAAAATTAAATTTCACTTTTCCCAACTAACTTTCTGGCATGTGCTATGGGCTGCAATAGAAGTCTTGTGGCCTTGGATCTGATAAAAAGTCTCGTGAATCCCTGGAAGAATATCAATTGAAAGCCATTATCAGCAACCTTCAGCCTTTTGAGTTGCATCTAATCTTTTTTACCACAACACATCTTTCTCTCTCTAGGATGAGTTCCCTATTTGTATGTCAATATGCGAGCACATGACACTTGTTTGTGCCCATAAAAACGTCCCACTAATAATTTTTTATTTTAAGCCTCTTCACAAATATTCAGTCTGATCAAATGCTTCTTGCTATCCAATTGAGAGGCTTCAAAATTTTGATCATGTCAGAAATACTTAGCGTGGCACTGTAGCAAATGACATAGTCAACAATTTAAGGCCTTGATCAGGCAACTAGAAGCGTCCAACGGTTTTTTTTTTTGGTGAAGGGGATCAAATTACAAAAATATCAGTGGGAATTTTTTGTTGGTCCAAACAAGTTCCACGTATTGGCATATTGACATGCCAGTTGGGAATGTTTCCTATTTACTATATAGGGAACTCATTCTCTCATATATATATGAATGTATGTATGTATATATTGTATATATCTGTCTCCAATCCACACCACCAGGCCCATTTTTTATGGCAAAACTGCATTCAAAATTTCGGATGCACTCTTTGGAAACCAAAAAGGAGTGGTTCATCATTCAGTTCGTCATCATAACAAAAAGATGAATGGGCAGGATGACAAGTAGTGGCAGAACAGCAACTAAAGCTTGCTTTGAGCCATTTGAACATCTCGTTCTTTCATGTGCAACGAATCGGTAATGAGATGATGGAGCTAGGAGAGGGGTGGAGCAATGGGTTTTTCTAGAGGATAGCATTAGTGGAGATGGTAGAGGTTAGAGGATGACATTACATTTGAGGAGACAGTTCACATTTATTTGTATCTTGTTTTATTTGTATGTTTTACTCTTCTAGTGTTTAACTGGTGCTTTTGACTGCTTTCGGTCAACTGTTACTTTTCTTTTCATTCTACGCATATATAGATATACGCATTGTTACTCATATGAAAAAAACAAGTTGCCATTGTTTGGTCGAGTAAATTGTGGGGGAATTCTTAGCTACGGAATTAGTTTCTTTTGGTCCTTCTGTATTTGTGTATCTGTGGAGTTCATTTGTTTTGGTTTCAAGATATGTCGAAAGGACTTTTTTTTCTTGACTTTTTATTTTTTTTAATTGCTTCTTTTCAAGTTAATCGTTTTCTTTTTGTTGCTTTGATGTCGGAAATAAGGGCCACTTCCATTGCTTTTATATCACGTATAAGGTTTAGATGGATATTTTGAATTTTATGACTGGTTAGACAAAAAGATTTAGACCAACAGCAAATCGGATGTTTTTCCTCCTCAAAGATTTGGGTCATTAGAGGGAAACTTATTTTCCTCCTCAAATTCATCCTTATTTGGGAAGTTTTATATGAACTTGTAGAAACCATGCAAGAAATGGGTTACAAGAGGTTATACAGTGGGTATGTATTGTCTTCTCAGTTATATTTTTCTTTATTCTTTTTGATTGGTAAGAAGAAATTCATCAGTTGTAAAATATACAAGGATGGGGTTCGAGGTATATGATGTGTATACTCAGCTAGATGAGGCTATAGCTGAACCTATAGCTGTACAAGATATACTAAACTCCTCGTGATTCTTTCCTTTCAAATAAATAAAATAGGAAATCATTTACCTTCCTAGAAATGCACCAAAGCAAAGCTATCCTTAGAAAACTTTTGCACCATATGGATGAGCAAAGGTGTAATATAAAAGAAGATGGTTGATTGATTCTGCCAGAAAATGACATAGGGAATTGTCCAGTTTTTACTATCAGGGTGATCCAAACCAACAATTTGTCCAAAACCGTATCCACCCAAAAGATGCCACTTTGGAATGAAACCATGAAGCTGGGAAGGAAAGATTTGATACACCCCCAAGTATTTTGTAGAAGAATTTCAGCGTTAACTACCCTAAAGGAAAGCCATGATAAATTTGAGGTATGAAACGTCTATACTTTGTTTTGAAGTAGTATTGGGTTGAGAATTTAAGGGAGTTTGCCAGTGCATTTTGTTGCAAGATGGGCCGCTTTCCACCAACTTACCTTCCTCTTCTTGTTGGTGATCGTTATTAGTTTCTGCAATTTAATATCCAGAATGGAAAGTCTCTGAAAGGGGTTGTCTTAAAATACAACTTGGAAGAAAACATACTTGTCAAGAGAGGTTCATTCACTTTATTAGAAGCACTGTTCCTGATTTGGCAATGTCTTTTTTTGCCTTGATTTATTATTCAGGAAATTCTCTTTGACAAGAGATGGAGCTCACACACAGAAATTGCTTTGTGGATCAGGTTTCTGTATGTAATTCGAATAATATGAATGGGCTTGGCATTAGACTGTTGAGGTTGATGAATAGGGCAGTTATTGGAAAATATTTGTGAAGTGTATCAAAAAAACCAGCAGATCATTGGAGAAATGTTGTTGAACACAAATATATTATTAGAGATGATGAATATTGTTGACCGATTTGATATACATTGTTGTGCCGTTCTCTAACAGCTTACGCTGTTAGAGTAAGTGGTTGTCAACATGGTATCAAAGTGGGAGGTCAAGTGTTCGAATCCTGGGGGCATGTGTGATGTGTATATGCCTCGATGCCCTGCGTTTTCACATGGGTGTGTTGTTCCCGTACGGATCCCGCACGTGCGAGGGGGTGTTGAACCATTTGATATACGTTGTTGTGCCATTCTCTAATAGCTTAAGCTTTTAGAGTAAGTGGTTGTCAACAAATACTATTGTGGTAACTCTATGAGGTAAACATGCGAAAGTGAAGAAAATTTTATAAACCACCCAATCAACAATATGGTAGGACATTTGATGCAAGAACAATTCTCAGTGCTGCGAAAAAGGATCTTAAGTTGATAATTATCACGAGAAGAATGCTGATTGGGTGGTTCAGACAACAACTCTAAAAGAGACTTGAATGGTTGGGAGCTGGTGCCGTTGGCTAGTTCTAGGCTTTACAATTCCCCTGCATCTTCTCTTTGGATCTCTAGTGGTTACAAGGGAGCCATTCTTCTATGCCAAATTCTCATCCGACATTTCTGTTCCATTCATAATTTTTTTTTGTAAACTGTTCCGTTCGTAGTTGCTTTCTTCTTATGGACAGCTTTGACTGTAGTAGGACGATCAAAAATCTTTGTGGATCAGTGGTGAGTTTGTTATTCATCTTTTATGTCACTGCAAATTCATAGGCAAGGGAATATGGATTTCTAAATAGGAGACCTCATGCTATGTTGGAAAAGACTGAGCAAGGTTTCAAGTGTAGTCTGAAACCGATACTACTCGGCTGAGTCGCATCAGTCGTGATGGTAGCCTATACGAACCATTGGTAAAGGTATCGGTAGCAAGGTTTTAAATTTCGATTTCGCCCGACATTTTGCCAAGGGGTGTCTGGTGAAATTTCGCCAGATTTCGCAGAAATATCGACGAAATGGGGAAATATCACCATTTCGCCAACCTATAAAATGGCGACATTTCGCTGGCGTGCCGGCGAAATTTAAAACCATGATCGGTAGATAACTTTACCAAGAGCCTCAAGTTTTTTTGTTTTTTTTTTGGTATCAGCCAATACCCGATATGTATTGACCAACACGTATGGACTCATATCGGTTTTGGAGGGGATCGATTCCCTATCTGAAACTGATACTTGCCTTGAGACCAACGAATATTGATTACTGCGCATCAGTCTTTCATATGGTACCTTTTGCAATTTTTGGCTTCTTTGGAAAGAAAAGAATAAGTAGATATCTCATGATGAAAGGGAGCAAGCGGACCGAGAGGAAAGTGGTTTCTACAGTACTTTCACTACAATAATGGGAACAAGCAGCAGGGTATAGGATTATGTAGCAGTTTGTTTGGCAACATAGTACATTTTTTACTGCTATGATCACTGTTGTTCTAGCTATTTATACTTTTCTTATACACTGCTCTTAGGTATTAGTATAATTTTCTGATTCTAATATATTACCCTTTACCTACCAAAAAATTTATAAGCAAGGTGTGAATGCATTATCAATCTTTTTGTCATTTTCATTGAAGAATCAAAACAACATAATTTCCAAAGACAAAGTTGGAAATGTTCAGTGGGTGGTCGATAAAATCAAAGATTCCTTAGTTCATTGGGCAGCAAAATCCTCAAAAGGTTTGAACAATTCAAATACACTTGTGATGTTTGATTGGGATATATAATTCATGGTACACTTTTCTTATGGGTTCGTTACCCCTTCTCAATGCAGCTTATTCTTCATGTGTGGGACTTTTTACATTTATTTTTTCATAATTTGTTATTCTTCGAATAGGACTAAGTGTAGCATATTTATTTGTTTCTAAGAACATTTATTTCTCCCATTCAAAGTGTTGGGCGCATACCATATCATGATGGAGTAATTGCTTCATTTTCCTTCACAAACTTGGGCAAATAGACTCGGGCATGTAGACGTTTTTCAAGCATATTCTTTTCTGTCTCTTGTGTATTTGGTTGTGCCTGTCCTGGAGCATGTGTTGGTCTAGAACATCACTTAATCTTGAGTTAGGCATCGCGAGGTTTGAAAAGTCTCTTTTCATGTATATGTGCCCATCTTTTATTTAAGAGTGCCTTTGATATTGTAATTGGTGGCTCAGTGTTCTATGTTCTCTTCAATGCAGGTTACTCGTTTGTCAAGGAAAAATGTTTGCTTTGTCATGTTTGTTGATGAAAATACTTTGCAAACACTGTCTTCAGAAGGCCAAAAGCCAGACAGAACAGGGTTTGTTGGCTTATGGAAGATTGTCGTGGTGAAGAATCTTCCTTACAATGATATGCGGAGAGTGGGGAAAATACCAAAACTTTTGACACATCGACTCTTTCCTTCTGCAAGGTAATAATAAAACTAAGTTGACAGTGGAAAAATGTTTTTCTAATTTTGTGGATAGACATGGTCATTAATGATGAATATGTTGTGGGGTCTCTCTCTCTCTCTCTCTCTCTCTCTCTCTCTCTCTCTCTCTCTCTCTCTCTCTCTCTCTCTCTTCTCTTTCTTGTGTGCACTTGAGAACGAGACTGCTTTCTTAAGACTCTGCTTCCTTAAGCTTTACGTTGACTTTACCTTATTAAAAGCTTGCTGAATAAACTTCTTGCTCAGTATCATCTTCATGCTTTTAGTATACATCTTCATGATTTCGCTTGAAAAAAGGTATTTCTTTTGTAATCTAAAATAGTTTGTCTGATGCTATACTTGTGAAGCTTAAGTATGATCTCTTTTTACATCCTTCGTTCTCTTCACACGTTAGTTCAATATATGACATGATTAAAGTGTAGTCTATCACATAATTCTCCATGATTGTGGTATAGATGAAAGTTGGACGTGATGACTGAAGTTTAGAAAAATGTGAGTTCTCTTAGTTATTATGTACTATATCCCAAAAGGGCAAAAGAGAAAGATAATCAACGATTTATTTTTCAGTCATGAAATCCACCGTCTTAATTTGCACAACTCATTTGAGTTTGGCCTGTTGTAGAAATGGTGGTAGCTACCATAACTAGTGTCAAGTCATTATCTTGCCACTTTTTTCACTGGATATAAGGGTCTTAGATGTAATTATGAGAATCTTCATTCTCTTATATCGTGCTTAGTTAAAACTGTCAAACTTTCCATCTGAAATTTTAGTGGTGTTTTAATTGTGGTGGTGGTGTACATACTTTCCTCTTTTGATATCATATCTCTGTTATCGATAAAAAAAAATTATGTTGAGAGCTGGTGGTGGGGAAACGAATTACAGTGTTGAAATTTGAGGTTGGTTTATCACGATTGTATTTCTCTCTCTATTAAAAGTTGTTAGATCTCAACGAATGACTGGTTTATTATCTTTGTAAAACTAGATTTTGAATGAATATATTCATTAAATCTTTGTTTCGGTATGCTATTTACCAAGTTGGTATATTTGCATCAAATTTATTTTTAGTTTCCATTGATTGGTAAAGAATAACCCCTATTGGCATTCCTTGCAACCCAAGGTGGCTTAACTTAGTTAGGGATGAAATTAGGGTTTTTAAGATGGGAAGAAGTTAAAGAAAGCAAGGATAAAGAAGAGGGGAGAGAAGCTAACAAGGATAACCAAAATGGCATCTAGAATTGTCCTCCTCTTTTTTATGAATAAAAAAGCTTTTGTTAAGATAGAAGACAAAGTAACAAAATAGTTCCTTTAGATAAAAGAGGCACCTCCAAAAGAGAGAGAATAAAACAAAAAGTAGTACAAAATAAAAGGCATTAACCAACACTTGTACATAAGCCAAGACTCCAGCTCTACTGAATCAATTCCCTACCAAGAGCATCTCATTTATAGGCGCACCCATAAAGAAAGACTCCCTATTCACTATACTTTTTGTCCAACTTCTCAGTTAGCTCATTTGTCGACCTTGGGACATGAGATAATGAGGTGTTCAGCTCCCTAGCCAAAGCACAAACCGACCGAACTAGGTGAATAAGCTTCCAAGAGCACTCCAGTGAATCAGCAAGCCGAGAAATCGTTGTATAGGAGTCCCCTTCTACCTCTAGAGACCGGAAACTATTAGACGTGATCCCCCTCAACTCCATCAATAAAGCACGTATCTCAGCTCTAAGCCTCTAACCATATTCCCCTGTCCCATATGGCCAGAGTACGTGTGAAGAATACGTCCCAAGTGATCCATTTAGATCCTGCGAATTCTAGATGGTATGGGATTCCATTGGCGCGTTGTCAAAGTTGAGCTTGATAACCCCCTCCCTAGGGGGCTTCCAAGACAACCTGCCCCCGTTAACTAAAGGTGATGACTGATGAACAAGCAATGCCTATCTCCTAATGCCCGTGGAGACTAAGATTCCTTTGAAATCAAGAAGAGTACAAATCCACATGTCTATCAGTGTGATGACCTAAATCAATAATGATATACATCCTTGTTCTCACATCCTCAATAATCCACTTATTCCTCTCATCCCATATGGACCAAATTATAGGAAAAAGAAAGAAAGAAAAGGATACATGACCTGATGCCTCTTCCTTAAGGTTAGTAATTTTCACTGATTTGGTAGCTGGTTAATTGACTCTGGCATTGCCAAACAACCCCAATCAGCCTCAAGGAAAAACACCATATCTCCCTGACAACCTCAAAGTGAATGAAAAGATCTACATCCTACAATCTCTCCGACTATTTGTTTACTACTGGAGCGGTGGATTTTCTATTGTTTGGGGAGCCGAGGAGACTGCTGTGTAGACTCCTGACGCATGCTATATTGTGGTCTATTTGGAGAGAATGGAATGGACGGATTTTTTATGATGCTAGATCCAATACTAGGTCTATTAATGAGACTGTGATATGGATGGTGGCTTCCTGGGTACTATTCTCCCCAAATATCGATCTATTCCAACCTTTGATTTTCTCCCTCAAGAACTTTAAGTATCTCATGAAAGAAAAACCAGCCTAATTAGACCCCACTCACTCCTTCTCAATCCATCATTTCTTAACCTCCGTAACAAAAGATTTGTGGGTAAGCCATGTATTATCGAAATGAAACGGAACGGACACCGTAGATCGACTTCCAATGACACTAAAATGGGCTAGTGATCCAAAGTAGACCTAAGTAGAAGTTTTTGGGAAAGGGTCCGCCGAAGCAAGGCATCTATCTACACAGGGCATTTTCCTGTAGATTAGACCAAGTGTACCAACCCCCCAATAGCATGTAATCCACCAAAGCAAGATCTTGGATCAAGGTGGGAATTCTTCTCCTGCTGCGATAAGACCTAGGAGCTCTATTTCTATCAACCTCAAATCTAACTACGTTAAAATCCCCAATAAGGCACCAATGTTTCCTATTCCACCTCGAAATTGATCTAATTTCTTCCCAAAAAGCCTCTCTAACCATACAGGAATTCGAACCATACACCCCAGTCAAAACCCATTCGAACCCTCCTCTAAATTTTTGAATGAGACTGACACGGAAAAGGAACTAACGACAACTTCACCCCCGTCTACTCTATCGATGTCGCACATAATCAAAACACCCCCTGACACGCCTAAAGAAGGTAAACAAACCCATTTAATGTTCTGAACCCCCCATATTTTCCTCATTAACCTCCTCCCGAAAAGCTGCTTTTTAGTTTCTTGGATGACCACTACCCAAGGTTTGAGTGACCTACATAGATCCTCAATCGTTTTTTTTTTCTCCTTACCCCAAACCTCTAATGTTCCAACTAATTATCTTCATTGATTACAAGACAAAGGGCCACCTGATTTTTTTGCTTTGCTGTTCCGCCTACGATACTATAGATTCCATTCCAAATTACAGAGCTTTCTAGCCTTAGTAGGACTTCCCCTACACTCTCCCTTCTCTTCCTAAATCTAGAAACAGCCTCCGGAATCCTCACCTCCTCTCCCTTTATATTCAATACTTCTA
>JAUPMG010000014.1:24086376-24104920 GCA_031762675.1 Pachysandra terminalis
CTGGCTGTTTTTTCTGCTTTTTTCTGTTATTTTCTTTTTCTCTTGTCTGCTTGTACATTACTTGTAATCTTCCTTTTGCTTTGCTTCTCTAATAAATCGTTATTGATCAAAAAAAAAAAAGATTGCCTAGATTTAGCCCACCTTTATCCCTCTCCTTGCACACATCGTCATCCCATCTCACTAAATGATCCTTTTTGACCCCATCACCCTCCCAAAGGAAGTCTCCTTGGAGTTTTTTCATTCTATAAATCACGGACTTAGGGGCTTGAAACAGAGACATATAATATGTGGGAAGACAACTTAAGGACGCTTGAATCAGAGTGATGCGACCTTCAAAAGACAAATAGTTACGCTTCCACGCGGCCAACCTTTTCTCCATTTTTTCAACAACCGGTGACCAGAATTGAGCACTCTTATAATTCCCGTTCAAGGGCAAACCTAAGTAGATCATCAGCCATCGCCCCAACCCACAACCCATAACCATATAACACTCCTGAAGATAAGACTCTTCCACATTAATGCCAGATAAACTACTTTTAGCCAGATTCACATTGAGACCTGACACCATTTCAAAACATTTAAGAATGCATTTGGTCCAGAAAACATTATCTTTAGATGCTTCCAGGAATATCAGGAATATAATCTTATAGTCCGCAAATTGCAAATGAGATACAGGAATACAATCTCTCCCAACTTTAAAGCCCTAGATTCTACCAATCTCCTCTACTTTAGAAAGGAAACGACTCAACACATCACTAATAAGGGTAAAAAGAAGGGGGGAAATGGGATCCCCCTGTCTAAGACCACGGGAAGAAGGAAAGAACCTGGCAATACCCCCATTCAAACAGAACGAAAAGTGTACATTGATCCATCTACACCACTGATCCGGAAACCCTTTCAATCTGCGGACAGACTTGACTAAATTCCACTCAACCTTATCATACGCCTTTTCCAAGTCGACTATCAAAACAAGGCCTTTCTCCCCCAACTTATTCCTCTCTTCAATACACTCATGGGAAACAAGGATACTATCAAGAATCTGTCTCCCTTTGATAAATGCACTTTGATATACACTCATTGGTGGTGTATATACTTTCCTCTTTTGATATCATATCTCTGTTAAAAAAAATTATGTTGAGAGCTGTTGGTGGGGAAACGAATTACAGTGTTGAAATTTGAGGTTGGTTTATCACGATTGTGTTTCTCTCTATTAAAAGTTGTTAGATCTCAACGAATGACTTGTTTATTATCTTTTTGTAAAACTAGATTAAGAATGAATATATTCATTAAATCTTGGTTTTGGTATGCTATTTACCAAGTTGGTATATTTGTATCAAATTTATTTTAAGTTTCCATTGATTGGTAAAGAATGACCCCTATTGGCATTCCTTGCAACCCAAGGTGGCTTAACTTAGTTAGGGGTGAAATTAGTGTTTTTAAGGTGGGAAGAAGTTAAAGAAAGCAAGAATAAAGACGAGGTGAGAGAATCTATGAAGGATAACCAAAATTACATCTAGGATTGTTCTCCTCTTTTTTATGAATACTCTTTTTTATGAATAAAAAAGATTTTGTTAAGATATAAGACAAAGTAACAAATAGTTCCTTTAGATAAAAGAGGCACCTCCAAAAGAAGGAGAATAAAACAAAAAGTAGTACAAAATAAAAGGCATTAACCAACACTTGTACAAAAGCCAAGACTCCAGCTCTACTGAATCAATCCCCTACCAAGAGCATCTCATTTATAGACCCGCCCATAAAGAAAGACTCCCTATTCACTATATTGTTTGTCCAACCTCTCAGTTAGCTCATTTGTCGACCTTGGGACATTAGATAATGAGGTGTTCAGGTCCTTAGCCAAAGCACAAACTGACCAAACTAGGTGAATCAGCTTCCAAGAGCACTCCAATGAATCAGCAAGCCAAGGAATCGTTGTATAGGAGTCCCCTTCTACCTCTAGGAACCGGAAACTATTAGACGCGATCCCCCTTAACCCTATCAATAAAGCACATATCTCAGCTCTAGCCCTCTAACCATATTCCCCTGTCCCATATGGCCAGAGTACGTGTGAAGAATACGTCCCAAGTGATCCATGTAGATCCTACGAATTCTAGATGGTATGGGATCCCATTGGCGTGTTGTCAAACTTGAGCTTCATAACCCCCTCCCTAGGGGGCTTCCAAGACAACCTGCCCCCGTTAACTAAAGGTGATGACTAATGAACAAGCAATACCTATCTCCTAATGCCCTTAGAGACTAAGATTCCTTTGAAATCAAGAAGAGTACAAATCCACATCTCTATCAGTGTGATGACCTAAATCAATAATGATATACGTCCTTGCTCTCACATCCTCAATAATCCACTTATTCCTCTCATCCCATATGGACCAAAGTATAGGAAAAAGAAAGAAAGAAAAGGATACATGACCTGATGCCTCTTCCCTAAGGTAAGTAATTTTCACTGATTTGGTAACTTGTTAACTAACTCTGACATTGCCAAGCAACCCCAATCATCCTCAAGGAAAAAGACCATATCTCCCTGACAACCTCAAAGTGAATGAAAAGATGATCTACATCCTATAATCTCTCCAACTATTTGTCTACTACTAGAGCGGTGGATTCTCTATTGTTTGGGGAGCCGAGGAGATTGGTGTGTAGACTCCTGACGCATGCTATACTGTGGTCTATTTGGAGAGAACGGAATGGACGGATTTTTTATGATACTAGATCCAATACTAGATCTATTAGTGAGATTGTGATATGGATGGTAGCTTCTTGGTTACTATTCTCTCCAAGTTAAGAGGTATATTTGTGATAGAGCTTTTAAGAGAATAGACAGTTATTGGGCACCGATCCACCGGCATCCAAGGTATACCATGTCGCCATTTCCCCAAGTGGCGACACGAAATATAGCTATTATGTCGTTTTGCGGAGACATGAGCGACATCGGCGACATGTCAGCAACATGTCAGCAACATGGGCGACATGGGGGAAATTTTCAATTTTTTTTAAAAATTTAAAAAATGTTAGACATTTGTTTTTGTATTTTTTGATTTCTTATGATGTATTTAGACACTACTTAGGGTTGTTTAAAACTTGGGGGGAAAACCCATCAAAAATCCCACATGTCCCCAGATTTCCTCATCATTTCCCCCATATTTCCCTTTTCCCCCTCATAGTTATGGCACTTGATTTCTAGTTTTATATATCTTTTAATTAACTTACATTCACTTTTAGTGTAGCTTAATTAGATGCAGCATCTTTTTTTACAGCTTACAGTACCCGACAGCGTGTAAGCTAACCCCCCCTCATGTAATGACTTCTATTGTGTAGGCATTTTTTTTTCATTTTTTGATGCATTTGGATGCATTTAAGCCTTAATTAGACATTTAAAGTTTGGGGCCAAAATCCATCATTTCCCCAACTTTTCCCCCCATTTCCCCACTTTTCCCCCATGTCGCCAGAGCAGACTGGTGACATCGACACCGTAAACCTTGTCGACATCCAGTACAATTATGGCTTAGAGCCCACCTAGGGAGGGCAATATTAAGCTCAATTTTGATGGTTGCTCTTTAGGTAATCTTTGCCCATAAAGTGTAAGTGGAGTGGAGTATTCAGAAACCATTCAAATAGGATTATCCACAGTTTTTCTTGACCTATTGGAGAGTGTAATTCTGTTAGAGCTAAGATTTATGCTCTGGTGATAGGACCAAGAGAAGCAAAGGCTCAGGGCTTTATGCGTGTTGCTGTTCAGGGCGATTGTTATGCAATGATATAATGGGTAACCTTTCGCAGCACATGTTTTTGGAAGTTTATCCACCTCATTCTGTTGGCTCGGCTTGAGCTAGTGGGTTGAACACCTTGTTTGCCCATGTGCGTAGATTAGCCAGCAGTATGGTGAATGAGATGGCAAGTGATGATGCAAGGAGATGCATAGTGTAAAGGATCATCTGATCCCGAGTTGGAACAGATCCTATATTGATGCAAAAACACTCAACTCGGTCTGATCCCGATACGGATCAGGCGATCCAATTCGGACTCGGCGAGTCAGATCGTCTGATCCATCTCAGATCGTCCAAGTTGAGTGTTTTGAGAGTGAAAACTTATTGATTTCACTCGGTCCGATCTCGTCCGATCCTGAGTTGGATTGCCGATCCAACTCGGGATTGGAGCCGGACGATCCCCGAGTTGGAACCGAGTTTAAACACCATGAGGAGATGGGACTTTTTTCTCGGGCATCCCCATGGAGCAGATGTTAAGGAAGGGATGATATCACACTATTCGAGAGTGGTCAACATATGTATGCACTTCTTCCTTTTTTTTTTTAGACTTTTTGAACCGAAATAACTCCATTCATATTCCACTTGATGAGAAAACAATGAAATTCACTTCGTATGTTCAAATAAGAATATAAAGTAACTAATGTAGTACTGAAATAACCATTATAACATGTTTCTCAAGATGAAGAACGGCTTTCAAACATTATTAGCTCAGAAAAATCTCTAGAAGCTATACACGAGTCCTAATGATGAAAATAGTTGGTTTTGAGTGGAACATAAATGTGTATGTGGCTTATGTGCCTACAGGCTGCCCATTAATCTAGCCAAAATTCTACAAGCCCTTCAGTTTGGCTCCCTTTTTTTGTCAAAGTATTGTCCAGCTGTAGTGAGCCATAAATAACAGCTAGAAGATAACTTTTTAAAGAATGATATGATGTTTTAAAAAGGATTATCTTCCTTTTAAAGAATCTCTTCCTTTTGTTTGAATCAATAGTTTTCTATTTTAATCTTGCAACAAATGAGGACAGAGGATGCAGTTTGGAGCTCTATTTAAACCCCTCTATATTCCTTTCTGAAGGAACTTCTGGAGATAAATTATTGAACCTTCAAGGATTTTGTTCATAGCGATTTGTTCTTCTCGGCATGGGTTTTTTGTTCCACTGAAATTTGTGACTAACTGGTGTGCATTCAAGCTCTTCTGTTTTCTTGGTGCTTACTATTTTTTTCTTCTTTTATATTAACTTCTCTGTTCTTTCAAATTTCTATTCATTGCCTTCTGTCTACATATCCGACATACATTACACAGCGATCCACTACATCTCCAAGCTTATTTTCGTTCTTACATGTTAGACAGACCTTAAACTAGTTCTATCCATCTGGTTAAATTCAATACATTCTGGTCATACATCAAGGTACCAGAGCAAGTTCTTTCTGTGTAAGTACGTTGCTTTGTGAACTAGGACACATCTACACCAACTTGTTTATGATTATTTTTTCTGCTTTCTTTTGAATCCTATAGTCTGCACAGTAGGGTTATGAGTCCGTTGCCACCTACTTTGAAACTTCCATTCCAATTCATATCAGTTTAAAGCTAAAGACCAGAGGCAGCCGAATTTGAAGTCACCAAAAACCACAAACCAAGCTGCAAAACAATTAGAAAATCAAGCCACCAGACAGCCTGACATCGATAGAAAAAACTTAGTTTCAAGCCACCAAGCTTAAAAAGAATAAAAAAAATAAAATCAGGCCTTCAGTCAGTCAGAGGTCCAAGCCGCACAAACGTCCTAAATCAAACAGCCTTTATTTTCTGGCTACTAAATAACCAAAAGTCAGGCTGTGAGACATTCCAACTTTTAGACAGTCAAGAGCCTGAAAATTGAGGCCACCAAATTGTTGAATCAGTTCTCAGCTTCCTCAATATTAGCTACGTGCAGCCAAATTTCAGGCAGCTAAGAGTTCAAGTTCAGATCTCCAAGCTACCCACTAGCTCAAAGTGTTATATTGTTATCAATGTAATTGAGGAGAGGTCATATGTATGGTGCTATCATGCATCTTTTAAAAGAATAAAGATGATTTAGAATAGGAGACAACAAGCTAAGGTGTAATTCCATTGCTGAATGAATTTGTTGAATCTTTAATATGTTCGAACAAAAGATAACTAGAGAAGGATGGAGTATTCATGCTCAAACTCCTTGTGTGGCCTTCAAATGAGAAGCTGAAGTGCCAAATAACTCCCCATCCATGACATGAGGATGTTAGAAAGTGCTACTCTTCTGGGAATGATTCACCATGTGTAAGAGAAATTCGACGAACTTTTTGCCAAGAAAGAGTTTCCCACATACCTTTAAAGAACTGTATCAAGGAATTAGATTGAGGTATCTGAATGAATTTCATGGAAAATACAGTTTGGAAAATCTTTTTGGGTTGGGTATCAGTTGTCGATAATTTTTTTGAGTGGCATTGGCTCACTCCGGGATGCAAGGTTCACTCTATTGTTCCGAAACTAAGTAGACTGGCTTTATTTTGATTGTTTAAACGATGATCAGTGACCATTATATGAATGAAAGAGCATTTAAAGGTGTATCTCTCCGTAGTCTGTTCTTATTTCAAGCAAAATGTAACTATTCATTCATCAGAAAAAAATGGAACTATTTGGTTTCTATTATTGCAACAGGATTCCATGACTATAAAAGAATATAATGACAAGTTTTTAAGTTGTCTAAATATGTTGGATGTGAAGGGAAGGAAGAATTATTAGCCACATCATAATTCAGGATTATGATCTGAAATTCAAATTAGGCTTGGCACTAATTACCCCACATGAAAAGTTAAGAAGCATACAGAGAAAATGACAAATTTAGAACCTTCCACTGATATCCTTACACTTGAAATGAGAATTAACATTAAACTACCACTAATGTTTCTTAAAGAAAGACTATGGAAAATAATTTTTTTTTGATTGGTAAAGTAGTTTCTATTAATATAGCCCAGAGGCCAAAAAACTATACAAGAAGATTATGTATGTACAGGTTACATACCCACTACAATATAAAACAGATTAGCTATGAGTATCCCATCTTAGCCTCCAAATATCTTGTCCAAAGTGTGATCAAAAGAAACCAAAACAGTACAAACAGTAAAACAATACAAGGTAAAAGATAAAAGATACAGATAATACATAGAGGAGACTTAAAGGGACCAAGGAAGTCCCAAAAATCAATCAACGGATTTCCTCTAGGAAATCGTCTATATCAATACCCACAGCAAAAGATTCTTTGCCCACCCCCTTCTGGCTAAAGTGGTAGCAATCGCATTTGCCGAACAAAGAATGTGGAGGAAGGAGACTCTCATGCCCTGACCAAGATATCTCGCTAAACGAATGGAATGATCAAATCTCCACGGATGGAGGCTAGACTCTTTCATCCAAGAAATGACTGAGAATGAATCACCCTCCACTATTAGTGTACTCATATTGAGCTTCTTATCCTCTTCCATACTTGCTAACAAAGCCCACAACTCTGTCCTAGCCAAATCCCCTGTCTTGGTCAGCCTTGAATAAGCATGGACTAACCTCCCCTCCAAATCCCTGAAAACCCCACCAATCCTTGAACAACCTGGATTACCCAGAGAAGAGCCATCAAAATTGAGTTTGATGGATTATTTTTAGATAATAGTAGATAGAAACAACGCTCGTAAGGAGTCTATGGGGGGGGGGGTGGCGATCCATAATTGGGATTGAGTAATACCAGCTGGTGACATATACAAAATAACATTCTAGTCCCTGATAATTGACTCTATAGGAAAATATCTGAAGTCCTGCATGATTGACGCCCATGAAGCCACCGAACCCAAAATTGATCAATAGCCGATGAGATGCATCTATTCCGCTCGCCCCATATTATCCAAAATATGGCAAAGGCTAACATGTCAAGTAATGCCTTCCCTCTCTTGCCCAATCCTTGGAATCTCCATTGCAAAAGTAACGATACTACTTTCTTCGATATCACCCAGTCCACTCCCAATCTCTGCAAAAAATACATCCACACACTCCTAGCAAAACTGCAATGAAGAAAGAGATGGTCCACCGACCCCACTGTCTCCTGCACACGAAACAAATATGTGGAGAAATAGCCATGTTTTTTTTTTTGATCGGTAAAAGTGATTTATATATATATCTATTAACAACAGTAAGAAATGTACAAGTATACATATCTGTGAAATAGCATCCCCAATACATATAACAAATCATCTATCTCAAAAAAGACCCCATTTGCAGTTGAATTCTTCAAATTTCATCTCTTTAAAGACTTTATGATTGGATGCCCATAAAAAAATCAAGGAAAGAGCCCGATCAGCCACCCTCTTCTCTTTTGCAAAAGACCGCACGTATTGATTCTATAAAGTATGGTAGTCCACACAAAAAGTCTGACTCTAGGAGGAACTCGGGGCTTCCAAAGTTTTGAGGGTAAGAAAGGAGTTGGGAATAGATTGTACTCCTTGCAAAGGACTCTAAAGAAGGATTTAGTGGAGAAAATACCACTAGACACCAGAAACGAACATCGGAGAAGTTAGGATCGATGAAGAAGTGTCGTAGACACTTGATGATATTACTAAACTCCCCTCTTTCAGCCGGTCTTAGATCCCGTTTGAATTCAAGATTCCAAGTAAGTCCTGACTCAGACCAAGATAGGATGTTTGAAACAAAGCATCCCTCTGCCTAGCCACCAGATAAAGTTTGTGAAAACGATTATACAACTTGGACTCCCCACACCAAATATCATGCCAAAACCGAATGTGGCGGCCGTTACCAGCCCCAAATCTCAAATGAGGATAAACGGGAGGAGCAAGTGCAGTGATAGCCTTCCAAGGGCTTAGACTGTAAATCCTTGTTGATTGGCGAATCTCTCACCTGTTATCGCATACCCCATATTTGCTTAGAGGCGAATTACGAAACAGAATATTCCCCAGGTTAAGTCCCCCTGACTCCTTACTTTTATTCACCCAAGTCCAATTCACCAAATGATCTTTCCTATGATCCCCACCCTCCCAAAGGAAGTCCCTCTGAAGTGTCTCAATTGTTTTGACTACCCTACCTGGGGCAATAGATAATGAAGGGTAAGTTGGCCAAAGCCGATTTGATTAATGAAATCCTCCCCCAAAGATATGTATTTCCTTTTCCAAGTGGCCAATCTCCTCTCTATCTTTTCAATGATAGAATAAAAAAATGAGAAAGATCTGGCACTATCTCCTAAAGGCAAACCAAGGTACTTAATGGATAGATCTACTGCCCCACATTCGAGGAACTCCGTAAATTGTTGGACCTTTCCCGGATCTAGATAAAACCCTGAAATACTAGATTTCTCAAGATTGACTCTAAGACTTGACACCATCTCAGAATAGATTTAATCCAATAAGCCTATTCCTCTACAGCTTCAAAGAATAGAATTGTGTCTTCATGGTATTGCAAATGAGGCATTGACACCTTATCTCTATCAACAGAAAAAGCCGCAATGAGAAACAACTAAAGACATCCCCCACTAGGGTGAAAAGAAAAGGGGAAAGGGGATCACCCCATGTACACCACCGTTGACTAAGGTGAACGACACATTTTTAATACAACCGGCAATCCATTTCCTTCACCTCTGCCCAAACCCTTCCATTGCAGTACTGAGTCTAGGAATCCCCATTCGACCCTATCATAGGCCTTTTCCAAATCCAATTTGCACATTAGCTCCGGTCTGCCGCTTCTAATCCTATCCCCACTACCTCATTTGCAATCAAGGCAATGTCCATAATCTGCCTACCTGCAATAAAGTTTGATTGATTCTTAGTCACAATGCACCCAATAACCCTTTTAAGCCTTTTTGCCAAAACTTTTGAAATAATCTTATACAAACTGGTAACTTGGTATGAAATCCTTAAGCTCTCTAGCCCCAGTTTTTTTTGCAATAAGCACCAAGAAAGTCTCTTTAGTGATCTCATTGATCACTTCATTCTGAAAGAACTCCCCAAAAACCTCTATCAGATCTTTAATTACTTCCCAAACATCCTGATAAAAGGCTATTGTAAAACCATCCGACCCCAGAGCTTTATCTCTTTCCATTCCCATAATTGCCGCCCTCACTTCTACTTCATCAAAAGGCCTTTCCAGCCAAGCCACTTGCTCAATGGATAAAGCTTGCCCTTGCACATTACTCAAATAACAAAGGAGGTCCTTCTCAGATGAGTATAGCTTTACATAGAAGTCATTTATAGCCTCAATGATGCCACCCGTATTTTCTACCAGCTCACCATTGACCATAAGCCCATTGATATTGTTCACCTTTGCTCTCCCATTTGCAGTTTTGTGAAAAACCGTGTATTCCCATCCCCCTTTTCAAAGCCAAGACACCCTAGATTTTTGCCTCCAACTAATTTCTTCTTGTTTAAGAATCAGATCCACCTCACCTTTCCTTGCTTTCCTAGTATCTCTCTCACCCCCCAGTAAGTGCCCTTTGCTGTTCAAATGGATCAATAATCCCAATCTCGTCAAGAGCAAGCTTCTTACGAAATGATAAATTTCCAAATATCGATCTATTCCAACCGTTGATTTTCTCCCTCAAGAACTTTAAATATCTCATGAAAGAAAAACCAGCCCAATTAGACCCCACGCACTCCTCAATTTTTCTCAACCTCCTTAACAAAAGATTTGCGGGTAAGCCACGTACTCTCGAAACGAAACGGACACAGACACTGTAGATTGACTTCTGATGACACTAGAATGGGCCAGTGATCCGAAGTGGACCTAAGTAGAAGTTTTTGGGAAAGGGACGGGAAGTGAGCATCCCAGTCCGCCGACATTGAGCGTTTTCCTGTAGATTAGACCAAGTGTACCATCCCCCCAATAGCAGGTAATCCACCAAAGCAAGATTTTGGATCATGGTAGGAAATATTCTCATGCTGTGATAAGATCTAGGAGCTCTATTTCTATCAACCCCAAATCTAACTACGTGAAAATCCCCAATAAGGCACCAAGGTTTCCTATTCCACCTCGAAATTGATCCAATTTCTTCCCAAAAAGCCTCTCTAACCATATAGGAATTCGGACCATACACCCCAGTTAAAACCCCATTCGAACCCATCCTCTGAATTTTTGAACGAGACTGACACGAAAAAGGAACTAACGACAACTTCACCCCCTTCTACTCAATTGATGTCCCACATAATCAAAACACCCACTGACACACCTAGAGAAGGTAAAGAAACGCATTTAATGTTCTGAACCCTCCATATTCTCCTCATTAACCTCCTCCTGAAAGGCTGCTTCTTAGTTTCTTGGATGACCACTACCCAAGGTTTGACTGATCTACATAAATCCTTAATCTTTTTTTCTCCTCACCCCAAACCTCTAATGTTCCAACTAATTATCTTCATTGATCACTAGACAAAGGGCCACCTGAATTTTTTTGCTTTGCTGTTCCGCCTATGATACTATAGATTCCATTCCAAATTACAGAGCTCTCTAGCCTTAGTAGGACTCCCCCTACACTCTCCCTTCTCTTCCTAAATCTAGAAACAGCCTCCGGAATACTCACCTCCTCTCCCTTTATATACGATACTTCTAACCTGAACTACTTGGCTATATCTTCAACCCCTCCCAATCATCTGCCAATTCCCCTAGATTGACTTTTTCATGACTAACACAGTGACCAACAACAAATATCTCCCCTGCAATTCCCCCCCAACCCTTTCTCTAGTAATGCGCTCGCATCAATAGCACTACTCCAATTCTCGTCATCCCCAAAGGTACCCTCACTAGAGCTAGGGCATCCCAACATTGGAATATTCTGATTCGAATTCAGCTTATTGGATGTTAGTGGCAAAATACTATTGGTGATTAGCCTTCTGGAACCTGATTCAAAGCACAAATGGGGTGCAAATAGTAGATTAGAGAAAAATCAAAATCCAAGGAAATACACATACCTCTTATGGGTTGCACTGCACCGACCTGTATTGGTAAAAGGGTGATATGAGACTCTGGAAATGGAGGAGCGTGAGCTACACAGAATGATGAAGAGGAATAGGATTGCCTATCTTTCATATACCAATACGACGTAGATTGAACAGTTCAGAGAAGAACTGCATTTTGCCCATCAAATTTACTTCAGGTAAGGATTCTTCCCAAAACAATTGTATGTCCCCTCTTCTTGACCTCATCTGAAGCTTTAACCTGATCGGTATCAACTGAATCCCACATATGAGAATTCGCCATTCTATGCAGGAGATCTGGCTTCATCCCACCTATAGAACGTTTTCTTCATGTCGTATCCTGCTTGGATCAGATCCTGGACCATTATAGAGTGATTACAGACATCAATCTTGACCTCTAAGCCTTCCCTGAAGATACTTGAGATCCACCCACATTGTTCTTTGCCGCAATAATAGAACTCATAATCTCCTCCATCTCCTTCTTAATTAGAGAAAAGTTTAGGGAAAGCGCTTCCACCACCTGGTTAACTATATCATCCATCTGACCTGGGCTAAGTTAAGTAAGGCCCTTGTCTGATTCCTCACGAAGACTTGGGCTTAGATTAGAGTCCTTATCCTATTTCACAGGCAACTGTTCTCATAGGCTAGGTGATTCGCAGACCACGAATGGTTGTTTTAGATCGGCCCCATCCCACATTGGGCTTGTTGGTGGGATCGAAACAAACCTCTGGGTCCCTCCTCGAAAAGCAGCTACAACTAGGATTACGCAAAGCACCTCTGTTCAATCTCTGGTTGGACCTTGTCCCAGATCTATAGCTAAGCCCAATAGTTCCGCCGCTTCTCTTATGGGCTGTCGAAGCCTGTGGACTCACACCATACCTTCCCCCACTGCTCCCGTGGGTCCCTGGAGCCCTGAATCTCTCTACAGCCCTACCCATACGCCCCTCCCAATTCACATTGGCCTGAACACCTTCACACCCCACGAGCCCATTCACTTTTGAATTTGAAACCTCCCAATTGCATGCCCTCAGCTATTCTCTTTACTATGACAAGATAGAACCCCATCGTAATTGCTTTGACGGAACCTCTTTTGCCTTCCATATCCATACCGCCACATGAATTTTGGAGTTCCACATCATCACTTTCAACCTTGAGACCCATTCTTCTCGCCTTCTCATCTGTGCAGACCTCCATCAACTTCTCTGGTGGAGAGAGAGCAATCTGTAACAAAAACTCATTCTCTCCGATAATTAATGACACTGCCCAAGGTATCCTTTACGGATTTCCGCATTTCACCAATAGTTTAGTGTATTTCATCCATCTTTCTTATTCCGAGACTTCATCGACTCTGATCAGACCCCCACACGCCTCTCCAATCACCGAGAACATTGGGGCAGACCTGAAGCTAGGGGGTAGTCCAAAAACGTATGTCCAACAACCTTCTGAACTCTTAGCAATGGGTGTTATGAAATTAACCTCCTCCCATCTTCTAATCTGAATATCTTCTCTTGACTTTAAAGGAAAATTACAGTGATGCCAGGTAATTAGAGGCCTCGACGGTAGGTGCAAAAAGCACCGCCTGGATATCCAAGAACGGGACTATTTCCGGTTGTATTTCAAGATTTAACAAAGTCTTCACTTCGAAAGAAATGGAGGACCATGCAATATCTGAATTTTCTGAGATAAGGCTCTTCCATTTATCCTTCAACACATAAATCTTGGTTCAACATGACGCCGTGAACATTTCCCAGTTTCTTTTTAATCACCATATATATCATCTTCAATGTAAGAGATGGAACACCACCTTCAGCATTATCACCATACGTGTTCCAAGAAGTCAACTCTGTAGCCATGACCCTCCATCCAATCCCATGTTTCTGTTCGGGTACAAATATTCTAATCAACTTTGCTCCCATAAACGCCAAGATCCGAAGGAAGCGGCCTCCATGATTGCTTTTCATCTCCGCAAGAAGAGTTTTTTCCCCCGATGTTTTCTTCCAATATTTCTGGTGAGAATCTGAGAAATGCTTATCAATGGCTTCCGTACAGCATTGTGCAAGTCATTGAGCCTCACGAATATCAACTACCAACACACTAACCTTGCCTCTGCTTCTTTCTTCTATTTTGATTTCACTTTTTAGTTTACCTTTTGACAGTTCAATCGAAAACATCTTAGATTCAATCTGAAACGACTCCACCTTATGAGACCTGCGACCCTCTTCCCCGGAAGATAGGAACCTGTTTCAGCCAGTTTAGGAGGGAATAAAAGTGGTGGATGAAGGGAATGAGAGCGCTGCAATTGTTAATGCTGATGGGAGGACGAAGAGGTGTAAGGAAACTTGGAAGGGGCCACTTCAGCAAATGACAGAGGAAAAGAAGAAGGGATAGATAGAGACAGAAAGGGAGCAAGGGATAGGGGGAGGAAGGAGGGTGGAGGCAGTGGGGGCAAGTATGGAAGTGGTAGAGATGATGGGATGAAGAAAGATGGAAGTGGATGTGAAGGCGGTGGCGGCAATGCCGGAGGATGAAGAGGGGGAAGGAAAACCCCCAAATTGACCATCATGGAGAAGTAGCGACGTTGGATTACACTCGCTTCTTCCTTTATGCCCTTTATTCGCAGGTGATTGTGATTACCTATCGACAGATTTTTCATGACAGTTACAAAAGAACTTATACCATCCATATTGTTTCCAAGGAGTTTTCCTTGAAGTCCATAAAGCCAAACGATTGATGGATTGACATCTTGAGCAAGCTGTTCTATTTGAAGGAAATCACATCACAAGAAAAAAATAAAGACAAATTCTATGATAAGGATCAACAAGAAGCACCTCGTTGAATAGATCTCAATAAAATTTTGGTCATCTGAGAAGAAGTTGTAGATTAAAATCATGTTCAACCATAGCAAGGAACGATTCGATGAAATGAAGGGTATCTTATGCTCCAAATTGATTGAGGCAGTACACCGAGCCAATCTTCTCCAGGCTCAGCTTGTGCTTGGGAATGTTTGGTTAGGCTCAAGCTCAGCTCAAACTCATCAGAAATTAATGGACTCAAGCTCGTCAAAAATTGGCAAGCTCAGGCTTGACTCAATCTGTTTTATTTTTGAGCTATTCAGGCTCAAAAGCCCATATTTATATGGTTAAAAAGCCCATAAAGTGAAAGTCCAAATCATCAAAAGATGATGAGATTTCAATGAGGTCGGCTTTAACCAAGTTTTAATACCAAATTCCACTCCGTGTTTTATTGTGTAATATACATGATATATGTTACTCAAAAAAAATATGCATGCATGATGATATATATATATATCATATTCTCATCGACATTATTCTATCTATATGCAAATGGTCTAAACCAAGCCCACCATAGCTTGGCTCAAGCTTGTTAAGTAGCTGATCTTTTTGCTAATGCTCTAGCATGTTTTTGAACCTTTCCAAAATTTAGTGAAATTTCCTTATTTCAAAGGTGTGAAATTTCCCTTGAAATTATAATTTAATTCCATGGTCTTTGGTTTGGCATGTGAGCCCAACATTTGAGCTCAGCTTCTCTCATGAGTGATCCAAGTTAGCTGGCTCATTACACCCCAATACCCTATATTTATCATTGAAGGAATTTTGAGTTGAATGATAGAACCTTAAGGATAATTTTCATGGTAGCTTCTACTACACTACACGGCATTGCCGTTTTGTTCCACCCAAATTTCTGATAAGTTGGTGAGTGCTCCTGCTGTCCTGTTTTCTCATACTTAGATTTTTTTTTTTATCCTTTTCTTTTTTTGTGTGAACATCTGTTTACATACTTTAGCCTACATAACCTGCATCCCTTACCCACAGATCCACAAAATCTCCAGGCTTATTTTATGCACTTACTTTATACATAGTTCCTCCCTTCCTGTTGAATCCCACCCATTCCAGTCTAGCATTAAACATACCTTCTAATGGTTTGTCAGCTCATTTGCTTTGTACTTTAGGTTGGAAGGGGAAAACCTACCCATAACCTTAATTTAATTCCTTGTAGTAACCTGATAAAATTCCGTATCTGTTTGTTCCATAATGTTTTGGCATTTCTACCATAGCCTTTTTTCGCGGAGGATGTGCTAATGCATTGCAAAGGTTGTGCTAAATATGTTCTTGGATGATCAAATTTTTTATGTGTTAAACATGTTCTTGGATCATATGTATAAGGTGCTTAGATCAATCAAGTGAAAGGTGGGGCTAGGTTCTATGTACTGGAAAAAGGCAATAATAACAACACACAAAAAAAAGAAAAAAAAAAAAGAAAAAGGAAAAGGCAGACACTTTGTACATGAATGGGATACAAGTAGGCTAGCCAACAAAAGTACTAGCTAAGGCTATACAAAATTACCAAATTCAAAGAGTGTTGCTCAATACTTGTACAAAACAACAACAACAAAATGCCTTGTCCCAACTAGTTGGCGTCGGCAACAATAATCCCATCCCAACTAGCTTAATCCTTTATAATGGTGGGTCCCCAATTGGTGAGTGATTTGCAAGGGTAAAGAGGATAGGGATGGCAGCGGGTTTGGGTTGACATGGCCAACCTGAACCTGCTCAAATAAGAGAGGCAGGTTGACTTGCATTTGGGCAGAGTGGCGGGTCTACATTGTAAACTTGCCAATGGAGCCCAACCTGATTCCGTAAGGGCGTTTACACTTATATCATGTCGACCAGAAACATTCCAAAGCCTTTAAAACACCCAGTTGGGGTGTTGAGTTAGATTTTTGTCACCCGTAAAAGAGGAGTCAGTATCGTTTCTAGTTCATTGCAAGATGGCATATTAGTGGGACTACCTTTCTATCCAGGTTCAGCTACTCTTGGGATTTGCCTTTAGATCTAAAGGCAGGGCTTTGTTTGTTGTGGTGGAAAAGAGGCAAAGGAAGGTTCAAGTGTTTTTGGAATATGTGTCCCTCAGCTATTTGCTTGCTCTAAAAAAATTCTTTTGTTTTTGAAGGAGTTGAACATGGAGTGATATGTCAGGGCCTTAATATTGTTATTTCAATGGGCATCTATGAATCCTGACTTCAAGGGTGTCTCCCACTCTGATTTTGTAAATGAATGGCCTTTCTTGTTTTCTCCACAATAATTCTCTGTTTTGTTTTCATTCTAGCCCCAGTGTATGTCCTTTTGTGTACATAGGGAGCTTCCTTTTTCATTGTAAAAATATGTACATGCCTTTTACTGACCAAAAACTCATCTTCGAAAAGAATCTACTGCAAACTTTTCGGAAGTCAAGGAGCTTCTAAAAATGATTTGAAGACCAAAAAGGACGTGGGGGTTTGTTAGAACTGACTTAAAGGAACATAAGGTAACTAAAGATATGTTTTTTGAGAGGTTAGAACGGTGAAATATGGTTTATGTTGCTAACAACAGCTTGCTGGATAAGGTGTTTCTGTTGTTGTTGGCTGGGAAAGACTCCACATCGTCAAAGGTTGACCTTGTAATCCAAAGAACCTGCATGATAGTGTAAAATAAAATTGCAATCATTTGCTAGAACTAGTGGAACATCGTGATTCTAGGGAGATGGTAGTGCCAAGGAGTTTGAAAATCAAGGAAAGATTTCCTTTAGGCACATCATATTCCTCATTTAAATAAACAACAATTTCTCCTTATTTATGTGAGTCCAGTCGCTCTTTTAAAACCCGGTGATCTGGATCAGGATCAGCTGCCATTCAGGGTTGGTCAGGTTCCTCGTCAGATTGCCTATTTTAAATCAGTTTCTTTTAACTTGGGTACTGACAGAGTAACTCAAACGAGTCACTTGTAAGTTTGCTGAGTTCCAAAGATTGCCCAATCAACTTAGAAATTAACAGGTTTGACCTTCTATGCTATTATATTTATTAATTTACATATTTTATTTAATTTATCAGATTAAGTTGTTTTTATTTATTTATATTTTTAATTCTGAATATCTAAAATTATCTCAAGAGTTGTATCGCGTGTGCCACCAATCCACTTAAATTGGCAAGGTAATGAGAGAGAGTCTATCTTTTGAGCTTTCAAAATACAGGTGCCACTGAAACCCTCCATTGTTTTTAGTATCAAGGTTCTCTTGCATTGTTGTATAGGGAGAATGTGATGTTTGTTCAAACATGGTATATGATGGGAAAACTATTAGAAGTAAAGCTTTCCTAGTATTATTAAAAAGGAAAAGAAAAATTATCTTTAGACTGGCATATATTCTTTTGAAAACTGCTGCCATGACCATAGAGCATTAACCATGCCTGATTTATTCTCCGATTCTAGTGGGGATTGGCTTAAAGACAACCAAATTGACTAAATTATGGGACAAAACTGTGACAACGCATGGAATGTTCACTCTATGGTGACCTTATGTAATATTTGGAAACAAAAAAATCACTACGTGTTTGAAATACCAATCTCCTGAGCCAAGAAAATTGACATAAGATATCAACCATCACTTATATGTCATTAAATGATTGTAAGGAAATGCTAAGAATGAAATGAAGGGAGTATACCACAAACAAAGGGAAGAAAATAGATGTGCGAATCATTTGGAAAATTTTGGTCTACAAGAAGAGAGGATGCTTTTACCGTGGTTATTTCCTGTGGGATAGTGATGTTTGATATGAAAACTAGAAAAAATATCAGCAAGATTATGCCCCTTATTCAATCGTGCTATTATTGAATTTTACCCAAAATCTACGTTAAGGATGGTCAATATAGCAAGAATATGAAAATTTATGTTATGCCGATACATGCATATAGATCATGGTTTTAAATTTCGGCGGCATGCCGCCGAAATATCGCCATTTCCCCCCT
>JAUPMG010000014.1:24125989-24136413 GCA_031762675.1 Pachysandra terminalis
CCCCCCCCCCCCCCCCCCCCCCCCCCTCTTTCCTTGTGTGTGTGCGTGCACGCCTATGTCACACAATCCATGTGAATAGGAGGCATTCTGGCGCTCAGAATGCGAATCCGTGTTTTGAGTGCGAGAACACCTCTAATCCGCGGATTTGAAAAGTCAAATCCACGGATTGGTGTAAAAACATTAAAAACGTGGGTTTTTTTGAAAACATTTGGGGGGTTTTATAAAAATATATGAGTTTCATTCTGAAAAAATATATTTAAAAGCATGGGTTTTCTTGTAAATTTTTGGTTGTAAAATTATAAAAATAAATGAGTTTTATTAAAAAAAAAGATTAAATTAGATTGATAGATGGTTAAATTTAGATATTTTATGGATTATGTCCTTTCTCTTATATATGTGGTTGAGCATAAAAATAAAAATAAAAATGTCTTTATACATTATGTATAGTTTGTGTGTATATATGCAGACGCTCTATAGGCGCTCTGAACCACAAGTTATTTTCAAGTTAGGCACTCTCGCTCCCGCACCCGCTCGGCGTTTTGGTGACTTAGGTGTGCGCTCGCGTGTCTCTTCTCCCATCTCCCCTCTCCCCTCTCCCTGTGTCCCTTCTCAGAGCTTTCTTTTTATAGCTTTCAAAAGAAGAAAATAATCGGACCAGTACTACCAGTATGTATATCAATGTGAACTGGTTTGGACCGGCCGGTACAACGACTTTATTCTATTTTTATTTATTTGTATCACAGGTATATACCAGATCGGTAATGGCCAGTTCCACTGGTATCCGATGAACCATGGCAGGTAGCCCTTTTCTCTATTTTTTGAGATGGCTCCCATTCTACTCCAGGTAGCACTCTCCGTGACTCAGACCAGAGACATGGAAGAAACTGTCTCTGGTACAGAAACTGAACGTATTGATTATTCACCAATGATTACAAAAGAGACCCTACTAGTGTTTAAATAGAAAAAGACAAATATAAAGATAGAAACGAATCTAATTCAAATCCCAATCCTAATCACATCTAATCTCAATCCCAAATCAAACAAATATAATCTAATTTGAATCTCAATCTTGATGAGACACACCTGGTGATGGTATCTCATGCACAATAAAGCCATACATCTCTCTATTACCGATCTGTACAGGCATTGACTGAGATTTAAATGACGGAAGAACACTTCACTGCTGAAGAAGTCAATTTCTTATTGGCACGATCATTGATTGATCGAATAGCTACAAAAACCTGATCATTTTCTGCAATGCTTTTGCTCTGACAATTGACTCCACACTTTGTGAACGCTTTTCTGTCAGATTGACCTTCTCTTTGTTATTTGTTGAAAATTTATGAGCTTGTTGCTTAATTGGATGTATTACTTTTCGTACAGCTGACAGTGCGACAGCATTAGCATGTAACCATAACCCTCCTCATCTAATGGTCTTAATTAAGGGAGTTTTTTTTTTTTTACATATTTTGATGTATTTAGGTATATTTAGGCCTCAATTATGCCCATCTAGAAGTTGAGATCAAAATTCTATTAAAAACCTCAAATTTCCTCACATTTCCCTTTTTTTTTCCAGATGTCGCAACATGTCTTGCGACATCAACATTGCGAACCTTGGGTGATAATATCATCGTTCATATTTTCATGTTATTTATTATTATGAGTTTTTGATAGTCGCAAGTTTATTTGTTCTGTTCTAAGAATAAACATTATCTAATCTTGGATTTCTAATGATCACATTATCAGCAGAACTGTTAAAGCAATAGTTGCAATCTTGGTTACATAGACCACGTAACGAACTAGCAAATGTTTGCTAATGTCATAGGTGCTTGAAAGTCATTGAATTACTGCAATCATGCTGCGAGAAGTGCAAGTACAACTCAACACATTGTGCTTCTGTCTCTGGACTTCTGAATCAAATTTCTAAGCAAAATTTGAAGTAAGAAAAATTGAAGTATCTTCATTGGGCTATATGCCATTGAATGATAATTCTGAAGTAAAATCACTGTAATTCTTCTTTGTTTGCTTATGTAGGAACACTATGGAGCCAAAGCATTAAATGTGGTTTCTGCAAGTCAGCAACTCCAGAATTCCATAGCAGGCAGGTGGTACCTCGACCAGTACAAGTTTAAAGAAAAAAAAAAGAGTTGGAGAGGAACAGGAAAAGAAGAGGAAAAAGCATCTGCTTGGAATTGGATTTCATTAACTGACAAGATCTGACGAAATTTTTTCAACAGGTTTTCAGATTTGGACTAGATGCTGATCTAACAGATTCCCATACAGCTGATACATTACCCAAAAAAAGTATGTGAATTTGACACCCTGGTGGTCTATAAGCTAGATTGTTACCAACACTATTTGACTCATTTCTTTAAGTTTTGTTTCTCTATTGATCCATATTTCATGAAGCAACATATAAATCACGTACAATGTCTGTCAGCCTCAACAGATTTTGACATAAACAGAATATAGGTGGCCCTAGATATTACTATTTTGTACTCTATTGAACCTTTCATGTTATTACCCTTTCATTATCTCTTCAAAAATATTGATCAACCCATCTCACTTGCATGGTGCTTCCTACCGTGCTACTGCTAGCATATATTGTATAGATAGCTGGGTTATATTCCTTATTGTATGTGATGATGTTATTGAAGAAGGGTGCTACTACGCTGCCGGTTGCTGTCTAGTGGGTGAGAGGCAACCATGTCTTTTGATGCTTCCCATTGAGGCGATGAGTTTGATCCGCCAGTATCAACATAAATGTTGGAGCCCTCGTGTCATGTTCCTTCCTGGTGCCATCCTTATTGTAACCAACTGGTAGAATGAAACCATGACATAATAGATCCACAATCTGAACATAGTTACAGTGACCAATGTTACAAGTGAGACTGTCAAAATAGAATGAACTTTGGCTCTTTACTATTCAATTTTTGATCCCTACCTACATCATCTTCATCAAATATTTCACAGCTTGTTAAAGGATTCAATACAACATGATTGTTTAGCATTTTCCAAAAAAAAAAAGGAAGGAAATAGATCATAACTCTCAGCCGATCTTTATTACTCTAAAAAGTTTTGAAGCTCGTGCTAATAGCAGGGCAGGATATGTTCATCTTTTGCTTGGACGGCAGAAATGACTCAAGTCACAGTAACTTCAGACACTTCATTAGGACATCTGTATGTTCAGGCTTCCCAACAGAAACACGAACATAACCCTTCAATTCTTTGTTATTGTAATGCCGAATCATGACACCCATTTGCGCAAGGTCATCCTGAAATAACATTGCACAAATACATAAAAGAGTATACTTGCAATTCTATGCAAATTTTCAGTAGAATTATTCCCTACATGTACTATTTAAAAAAGAAAATAAGAGTAATGAAGGACTACAGGATAACAAATGGATGATTTGATTTATAAAATCAACAGCTAAAGCTTAGAATTTGGAGGTGAGATGGTCCATGGTCAGGGAAAGGAACCATCCGCGGTCCGTTCAATCAGATGATGCATTTGGCATAAACCAGTTCGGATAAGCCATTTTATTTTTGTTGATGTTGTTGATTTTTTTTTTATCAAGCAAACCTACAAGTATGGATAATCTGACTCGGTTTTGGACCGCGATCCATCCCAAGCCGATCCCGAGTTGGATTGGCCGATCCTTTACACCATGAATTCAGGAAGTGCTAGATTTAATTTAGGTTATGGGGGAAAAGATTGAGTATTATTTATAGTGGAGAATAAAAATCGCTCGTGCATTTACGTTTAATTCTAAATCCTACAAATATGATGCTCATCAAATAGTAATCAAGAAACCCAACAAGAGCACTGGTTTTAAGAAAAAGAATTTGTACCTTCAGCTTCTTAGCATCTTTTCCAGATGTAACCTCACAAAGAATGAAATTAGAATAGCTTGGAAACGGCTTCAAAAATGGCATTTCCTTCAGAAGCTTATACAACCTCACACGCTCTTGTACTAAAGCCTCTTTCACCTTCTGCAGAGATTGCTGACTAATCTTAAAAAAAATGTCCAAGTGCAACGGATATTGGGACTTGTGAAAATTGTAGAGATAAGGGTCATGAAATCATAGAGTAGAAGTACCTCCAAATAGACTGGATTCTGCAAAGCCGCACAAGCAGAAACTTCGGCAGCAACAGAGACATTATATGGTTGCTTCGCTCTCCAAAGATATTCTATAATGCTCAGAGGAAATGCTCCATATCCCACACGGAGTCCAGCCAAACCTGTTTTCAGCAATTACTTGAACCTTACAGTTCTCACAGTTTTACCTAGTCAAGAAATTTAACCTAAAGAAGAAGATTTTCACGTTTGCGGAATTATACAATTTAATCTAGAAAGTCTATGACGGATCAGCAAACCATTACAACAGACTCTCGCAATTAAAATCTGATCAAACTGACACAGGCATAAAATCTGATCAAACTAATACCTCTAACCTTGAATTGACTGTTATCACAACCGTTTATGTTTATGAGCCATCCAAGCAGTACAGTTAAGTATCCATGACATTTAACAAAATTTTACACCAGTTGCCAAGCGCATGCAACCCTCTTTTTTACCCAAACTTGAGACCAGCAACTCAACATATGGATTTGCAAAGTACATGGATCCAGGAATAACTAGGGGGGGCACATGCAAGGTATGAGAAAAGACATGTTGAAGTATCCAAAGTGGAAGACCAAAAAGGACATACATGGAATTGTTAAGAAATAATTTGAAGGTACATAAGCTGAAAGTGTATCGTTTCACAAGTTGGAATTGCAGAAAAGGATTTGTGTGCCAACCCCAACAAGTTGTTATAGCTGACATGTCCATCCATGTAACAGATACTTTGAAAGGTTACCCTTGATCAAATGACTTGTCAGTTAAGCTCCATCTGTGAAGTGCCCAGTGATTGAACCAAGGTTTTAAATTTCGATATCTCCAAACATTTGGTGGAATATTTCACCAGGTTGGAGAAATAGTGGGATAATGTACACAAAAAATAAAAGGAATTTTAATTCCAATTTATTTTAGGGTTTAAATGATATTAGAAAAAAAAAATGCATACATTATACATTGTGAACATGGTATATAAATTTAAAACACTAGATCGATAAATCAATTGGCATATTTTTTTTTAGACGAATATGCAATGTGAACATGATATATATCGAGTCCATCTATGTCCAAAATCAGTAGATGATTCATTTCTGAAAAGATCTCAATAGCAAGGTTAGCTCTGGAATAAAATTGCATAGTAACACAAGCTAAGAACGCATAATCACAATAAGAATCCCAATCAGTTGTATACTTTGGGTTTTCTATACAATGGCCAAAATTCTACAGAAACTTCAACCTAACTCAACCTAATCCAACTAGGGATGTATTCATGCCATGCCAGGCATGACACGATAAGCTTATAGTGTCGTGACGTCCCCTGGGTTCATGGCCCACGGCATGGGCACGACTAGGCACAGGTACGGCTGGGTCATTGGACAGATTGAAAGGCAAAAACACGAGCCCAGCCCGGCGCGATAATAATAGTACCTCATGCTGTGCCAGGCTGAGGGGGCATAGGTATTCCCATTATCTAGATCCATTTACTTAAGTCATATTGTATAATGGACTATAAATTTTGTCAACACCTTTCAAAGGAAACACAAATTTAGCCTTCATAAATGCCAAGATACTGGTTATTCATGAGGATGTGAAAAAAATATTATATGTTTATTTCTGTTATTCTTTCTTATTGTAAATTGAATTTAAAATAGAACCAAAAGTTACTAGCACATGTTACAGAATCAGTGACTTAAGAAACATCATAATATCTTCCAGGTATAGGATTATTAGAATCCCAACCTTCTCTGCATCAAGCACGAGCATGGAAACAGTCCAAAATAAAACACATCACAATTTTTAGTATGTGAAATCAAGAGAACAGCAGAACCAACACTTAAAGGTAGGAATGTCTACATATGAGATGCATACTTCTATAAAATAAATTTACGTAGCAAGAATTATATTACCATCCTGATTTTACTAATGCCAGAGAAGAACAGAGACAAGATAACTTGACTCATTTTATGATTGTACATATTCGTTGTCATGAGAGTAATTTCAAGCCAAACAGGTGTATGGGATCCGTTCAGTAGACTAGCATCTCAACTACAAATACTACTAGCATACGAAAAACTAGTATTTCTACAGCAGATATGATAGACCAATAACTTACCATGAACGGTGGAGCCGATAGGACTAAAGCATAATAATAAAGAAAAGCAAATTAAGTATTCGGAGAAACTTGACCGTTCAAATCAATAAGAATGTGAGAATTTTAGAATATACCAGCTCTTTTGCTAAATGTCCGAAGGACAATCAAATTCTCGTGCTTCTTCACCCATGCCATCCTAGATTCCGTTCCGGAGAACTCAATGTATGCTTCATCCAGCACAACCAATATGGGAAGATCAAGAATCTTCAAAAGATCCTCATCGTTTATTATACTATGGAACAATAGGTAAGACGGAAATAAAATGATTCAAAACAGATTCGATAACAAAGACAGTAATGTGACCCCAAACTTGTTTCAAGTCCGATGACTAAAGGCAATAAATACACAAAAGTTGCAATTACAGATACCATTTTTCTCTATGCATATAACTAAGGGATGTCGACAGGTTGGGACTGATTCCTACCGTATCCTACAGGATTTCACCCTACTCCAATTCTGCCCCAGCTCGGTGTTGGGGGTGTAGCAGGTTGGAGTGAGGCAAGACAAGGTGGGCTTTATGTGATTGATTCTTATACACAAAATGTTTTTTTATGTGAAATATACAATTCTAAGCTGAATGAAAACGACGCAGATCGGTAAAGGTTTTGGCAAACCTGATGATGTCCCTACTCCGAATTTGGCTTACCAAACCCACAACTTACCGGTTCGGGTTTGAATGGTCACCCATTTAATTCAACCCATTGCCATTCTTAATCTAAAAAGGTTCTTTAAGTCTTTGGAAAAAGTAGGAAAGATTATATGCCTGAAATATGGGATGGCACCAGCCACATATCCGCAATTAGTTGCACTTCAAGTTATACATCCAAGACAATCCAATTGGCAAGTGCCTCTTGGCTGGGGCATAGATAAAATTCTCATCAACTTATTCAAAACATCTTCAGCAAATGATGCTTTCAACCTAGTTTAGAGGGTTGAAATTGTAAACATTCTGGTATCTTCACACTACCTCCATTTCTAAAGGCCATCCACCAATTAATTGTGCATGACTGATCAAATGACAAACGGAAGTGATGAACATCATGTCCATCATTTAAAAACTTCTAAAGTGATGTAAATATAACATGCCCAATTGATAGTGTACCTCCCATCTGGATTGTTGGGAGAAGTGAGGAATATGCATTTTGGTTTCTCCTGATAAATAACTTCAGCTATCCGCTCTACATTCAGGCTAAAGTCGGACTTCCTTGGCACTGCAAGGTCAGTTGAAAATGTATAAGGTGATTTAATCTAACAAGGTGGTAAAATGATAATGAAAGCGAAAGAGACAAAATACAACAGGAATTAAAGAAATGGAAACTGATGGAACATCTAAAATCCCATTTTTAAGAAAATGTTAAAGGAAAAGCAAAAAAATATAATACGAAAATATATTAAAGGAGAATAAAGAAACAATAACTCATTCTTTACCCTTGATGATAAGTGCCCCATTAACTGCTGCATCAAATCCATACATTGTAAATGTTGGAGGGCAGTCCACAATCTTGTCACCAGGATCTAGTACACATCTGCAGAAGAGGAACAAATGTTAAATTTGTTGAAGTTAATCAGATAATAGATGATGAAAGAATAATCATTTCAAACAATCACAAGATCTTCCACTTCTACCGCATAATCAAATCGATAAGCTCGTCTGCACCACATCCTGCAAGAATATATTCAGACTCAAGACCTGAATCTTCAGCAAGGGCAGCACGCAAGCGGCGGGTTTCCGGGTCTGGGTAAACATATGGAAACTTTAATGCTCCCAAAGCTTCCATAACCTACAGGCAATCTGAAATTTGTACTCAGAACTAAAGAAACATATCTTCACCAGCCATATTGGTAATCAAAATTACAAAATACAAATCTCAGTGGCAAAAGAAATCCATAAAATCTTCAATACTAACAAATTTATACACAAAAGCTATAATTTTATTTCTGACAGTAAAAGGAGTTCCAGTATAGCTTACCACCCAAAAATCAATAAGCAATTAAATAAAAGACTTACTGTGACCCATAAAACAAATAAAAGAAGGTAAATAACTTGCCTCTGGAGGTGGACCATATGGATTTTCATTTGCATCCAATTTAACGATGTCCTCAGGTTTCCTTCCAAGACTGATAGACAGAACCTGTGGTGACAAACCCAATTCATTTAAACAGTAACTAAATTAAACAATCAATTCCCAATGACCCATTAAAGTAGCTAGTGTACACACATGCACGCGCACACGCATACACAAGCGCACGCGCACGCGCGCGCACATACACAATTCATTTAAACAGAAACTAAATTAAACAATCAATTTCCAATGACCCATGAAAGTAGCTAGTGTACACACACACGCATGCACATACGCATTCACAAGTGCACGCGCACGTGCACGCACACACACATACACAATTCATTTAAACAGAAACTAAATTAAACAATCAATTTCCAATGACCCATTAAAGTAGCTAGTGCACACACATGCACACGCACACGCACACAATTCATTTAAACAGAAACTAAATCAAACAATCAATACCCAATGACCCATTAAAGTAGCTAGTGCACACACGCACACACGCACAATACATTTAAACAGAAACTAAGTTAGACAATCAATTCCCAATGACCCATTAAAGTAACTAGTGCACACACGCACGCGCACACACATACATATACATAGCCTGTTTCACCACAGTCAAAAAAATCAACCAGAATTATTGCACCCAACCAGCAGAATCACAAAAACAAAGATAAAATCTCCAAATGGGGTTGAAATTGATTACCTCAAAAGGCAAAATTGACTGATAAGGAGACAGCTGCTTGAGGTGGGGACGTATGAAAGAATCCCCAGTTACCCGTTCCCTGCCTTCACTGACCTGTTTTACAGGTACCGTCGAAGCCATACAACGAACACACCTACGATTCTCTTCAAATAAACAACTGGGTCTAGGCGATTCTACCAAACGACGGCTCCGATGGTTCTGGGATATACAAAACGCATAAGCATTGTAGACATCAACCACACCCATCAAATCTGCATTTTGAATCCGAAAACCAAAACAATCCCATGAAAAAGATCATTCAATTCCATGGATAAATACAAAATCAAAACCCAAAACAAATTTCATTTATCCAGTTCTCATCATTGATTGATTGCCGAAAAGAAAAAAGAAAGGGGAACCAATGGAATAAATAAAAAGCATTAACAAAAGATAGAGAGTAATCTTCCATAGTAGACTTTGGGACATACCTGGAATCTGAAGAAAAGAGAAATTATAAATGGATCTTGAGAAGTCTGGCACAGAGAGGAGGGAAAAGCCGCCAAACCATAAACCCTAGACACATACCATAACGGTCAAATGTATTGCTCAGCAGAAGCACAGCAAGCAAATTTTTTAGCTAGGGCTTAGGAGTTCTTAAGGTCCGGTGCTTAAGAATTTAATTAAGGGTTCTTATACACAACAGTTAACAACTTGGCAGATTTTTAGCAAATCAGGATCGAACACCGGCTGTGTTTGGCAATGCTTTTGAAAAGTACTTTTTCGCTTTTAGAAGCAAAAGAGGTGTTTGTAAGTTTCAAATTTTGATTTTAGAAGTAATTTGAAAAAATCAAAAAATCAATATTTTGCTTCTAGGGAGAAGCAAAGAATAGGTGCTTCTCAAAAATCAAATTTTTGCTTCCAAAAAACCCGACACGTCTTCTTCTCTTATCTGAAACGGTGGCTTTCTGCTCAAACTCAATAACGTCTCTTCTTCTCTGGTGACATATCAGATCAGAAACAGCGATCAAAACTAAACAAAAACAAAGAAAAAATTCATTTCCATAAATAACATCCAGGGACGACATCAACCGAGTGAGGGGTTTTGGGTTTCAATCTACGGAATGAAAGGATGAAATCGAAGATGGGGTTAGTCGATTTGTTGAGATGAAGGATGGATTGGGATTCGGTTGAAGATGGAGGGAAAGATAAAAGTTTTTTTTTTTTTCAGCAACTTTCTTCTTCTTCTTCTTGCTATTTTTTTTTTAACAGAACGTCTTCTTCTTTTTCTTCTTTCTCTATTTTTTGTTTTTTGTTTTTTGTTTTGTAAAGCAACGGACGGCGAGTTAGGTTTTATCTTTCCGGTCTCGATCATAATCCCTAACCACATGAAA
>JAUPMG010000014.1:24136513-24147183 GCA_031762675.1 Pachysandra terminalis
ATTCATATCATGATCATCTTATAACTAATCTGCATATCATATTCTGTTTTATTTAGTTTATCTCGTGAAGTATTTGACTTATTTGATGTCGATTATTTGGGTTCTGTACTTATATGGGCATTCCAAGCTCACTGTAACCTCTAATGTTGCAGGTTGAGTTAGATTGATGGTAGCAGTATGTCGCAGTTGCTACTTTACTTTATTCTTCAGTTATTTGATTTTGTTGTAAACGTTGGATTTACGTTTCCGACTATTACATTGGATTTTATTTGATAAATGTAAGGCCCAGCTGGGTGCCGATTTGTTTAGTTAAATTTGTTTATCTACTTCCTTATATATTTGTTGTTAGCTTCCGCATATTCTATGATGAATGTGATAACTATTTGTTCATCTTTTGATTTGTTTGATATGGCAATCCGCGATCTAGAAGTGGATCCCAAAAGTCTCACCTCGAGATTCGTGTCATCCCGCCTACGGATTCGAACTCGGACTTTGGAGCGGGACATAGAACTACAAGATTCATGAAGATATACTTGTAATAAATCAGGGCCATATCAATGCTTTACAAGATTTGTACGTCCACAGTAGAAGAAAAAGGAAAGCGTACCTACAACACGTTAATTAATTAAGCAAAATCAAAGATAAAATATTTTAATTTTGTAATTTTTAGCTTTTCTTAATATTATATGTGCAAGTCATGGGAATCGGCTACATTTATAGAACATAGATTTGAACCAATTTAACTAAACAAAAAGGGTATCTCTTTTCTCTATTATTAAGTAAAAAAAAAATTGGTAATAATTCGGTATATATATATGAAGAAAACCTGCAGTGAAAACTCATCAATAAATTATATTGTTCAAACTGATGTATTGGCATCAAAATAAATTATGTGAGTGACACACAATAGGTGTGAACCGGTTTGCTTCAAAACCAGACATTGTAAAATGGTCTAAGTTCCTGGTTACCCATTTCCACATTGAACCGCAAGGTTTAAAGGATCGGACCGATCCGGTCTATACTGGGATCAGACAAGACTAGTCCGGTCCCAAGCCATGATACAACGTATGTATTGTGAGGGGTTGGATCGGACCAGTACAACCGGTACATACCCGACGATACAACCGGTCTGCTCACCGGTATAACTGGTTTGATATTTTCTTTTTTTATTTTTTTTTTAAATTTAATATATTAGACGTTCCAGACCAGTATCGATCTGATACCAATCAGTCCTGACCAATACCGCCAGTCCAACGACCCATCCGGCCGATCCTTTTTCTTTTTTTTTTTAATTTAAGAGCGGTCCACTTTTTGTACCAGATCCAGATCAGCTGGTACCGGATGGTACCACCGGTCCGAACCAGGATCGATCTGGACCAGTCCGGTCCCCAATCCCGAGACTTTAAACCTTGTTGAACCAGATGGTTTTATCCAGTTCAAATTAATCTAGTATGCATCTACCTACTATTTAGAAATTGTAGATATAAAAATGTTATGGGAAAATAGCCCAATAATAGACCGCCACGTGTCAGGACTATGATCGACACGTAGCAAGATCCCCATTGATACCTAGGGGTATAACCCTCGGGAACTTCCTAAGGACGAACCCCGTTGGTTCAAGGAATCGGTTTAAGGAATGAACAGTCGAGACATAAATATAGGGAGAAGGTAGTGTGCTATCATTATGACATTTTATTACATAAATCACAGGATGATCAACACTTACAATGAAGCTAATATCAACAGGCACTCCACAGCGGGATGCCATACCCCTTTACAGCAGGATACCGATGCAGAAATACCTCCCAAGTCATACTCGAGGGCGCCCACTTGCGATGGGTCAACCCATCTAGTTCTTGAGAGTCCCACTTGGGCTGGGACATCCTCTCAAGTCATACTCGAGGGCGCCCACCTGCGATGAGACAACCCCTCGAGTTCTTGAGAGCCTTAAGGGTACGCCTCATCACATTTGCCAGATAGATGCGTCTCGGTGAACACGTCGATATGAATTTACACCTAAGGGGAGATATCTCCTTGGAAGTTGTAAGACGTCGATACCACCTCCATCTAGAGCAATGCTCGATGATGTCGCAGGCGATACTACCACCATTTAGAGCGATGCTTGATAACGTCATCGGCGATACCACCTCCATTTTGAGCGATACTCAATGACGTCGTAGGCAATACTACCTTCATCTAAAGCGATGTTCGATGACGTCGTAGGCGATGCATATCTCCATCTAGAGGTATGCTCGATGACGTCGTAGACGATACTACATCTGTCTAAGAGCGATGCTCAATGACGTTGTAGGTGATACCACCTCCGTCTAAGAACGATGTTCGATAACGTCGTAGGCGATACTACCTTCGTATAGAGCTATGCTTTAAGATGTAGAAGGTAATACTACCTCCGTCTAGAGAAAAGCTCTAAGACGTTGAAGATGATACTACCTCCGTCCAGAGCAATGCTCTAAGACGTAGAATGTGGTACAGCTCTAAGACGTAGAAGGTGATACTACCTGAGTCTAGAGCGAAGCTCTAAAACGTAGAACGTGATACTATCTCCGTTTAGAGTGAATCTCTAAGATGTATACCTCCATTTAGAGCGAAGCTCTAAGATGTAGAAGGTGATACTACACCCGTCTAGAGCGAAGCTCTAAGACGTAGAAGGTGATACTATCTCCGTCTAGAGCGAAGCTCTAAAACGTAAAAGGTGATACTCTGTCTAGAGTGAAGCTCTAAGATGTAGAAGGTGATATTACTTCCGTCTAGAGCGAAGCTCTAAGACGTAAAAGGAGATACTACCTCCGTCTAGAGCGATGCTTGATGACATCATAGGAGATACTACCTCCGTCTAGAGCGATCCTCGACGACGTAGAATGTTACACTATCTCGAAAGTACCAAGGTTCGAGGACCTCAAAAACACTATGACTTGTAGCTTCGATGGCGTCAAGACTAGACAGTCTCAACGATGCCAAGGCTAAACAACTTTCATTACCACAAATATCTACTGACTGCCCACGCTCATATCGAGGTGTTGTGAGGCTCGCCAACACTTGGCTATATTTGGGGCTATAAGCCATGTCACGGTCTCTTAGTGGCAAACCTATAATTATCCAAGCGACTTATGTTTGGTCCACCTAAGAGACGGATACATGATGCGTACTACCTGGTTAAGAATTCTAACTGCAGTTAACTTTTCTTGCAAAACTATAAGTAAAGGCTCACTTTCTTTGAAACAAAGTATGAAAAAGAGGAGGAGAAATCACAAAGGGGGAGACCTTTGTCAAAATTGCTAAACCTTAAACTATGTCTGACTTAATCCTTGTTTAAGTACGTAGACAGCCTGCAAAAAGTTCAGTCATAATCTCAATTAGAGCCATAGGAGCTAGAGATTTCTAACACCTTGACCCACTATTTTCCTTAACCTGGTACAACCAATGTTAAACGGTCTATCAATTTGACTCTTTAATTCTTCTAGAGACGAGATACGGTCACTTGTTGATTTAAGTTCTCATCCATCAATAATCATACTATACTGGTGGTGACTATTCAGAAAACCATCAACTACATAAATAAATAAATAAATAAAGAGGAAGGAAAACGTTATTGAGGCTTTGATATTCTCACATCTCATACTGTTCTCCAATTAACTTCCCTTTCTGAGTATAATACAAATAGGAACTGCTTAGGCCGGCAATAGTATACATGGAGAAGCTCGCCTCCACTTCTTGAGGGATCAGTAAGCAGGTCATTGTGTTTGGCCTTTTCGGATGGCCATGCTCGCCGCAGTATAAAGCTAGAGACCATGGCTATAGTTGGCCCAAAACCTCTCAACTTTCCCTGACCAAACCATGTCAAGGCAGCACAAGATGTTGGTGTGGTTCAAACTAACCATACAGTTGAATGAGCATCTCCACTCTATGGTTTGATTGAGCCGCGCCAATATCATGTTCCACTGCGTGCTTCCCTTGTCTTACCAAAACAGGTGGAGTGGTTGGTGCTTAGTGCTTGGTTGGGGTGGTGTGTGTGAAAGTGTCGAGATGTTTTGAGATTTTCTTTCTGCTTATTTGTATGTGTTTAGAGGTTTTTCTTTTTTTATGCTTATTTTTGTCTTCTTATATAGTTTTTCATAGGAAAGTTTACATTATGCAGTTATGTATGTACGTGTAGGTATCTTTTTAAACAAATCCATACATGCAACAAAGAGGAGCCTGTGCCCGTCAGGTAGATCTGAGTATGGAAGATAAATTCACGTGTAGGTCTAAACCACTGTAATAACAGTCATTCCTAAAATGTTATTCGAGTCGAGTTAGAGGAGATTGGGCGATAATACGTGGTAGGTAGGTGATGGTAAGAAATCCGCAACGGAAGATCCACAAGCAAGGAAAGAGAGTGATGAACACGTGTAAACTCTAAATTTGATCGATCAAATGACTTCTTCCTTTGAGACTTCTCTAGAGAAAATCTCCAAATTTTGTGCTCTCTAGTCTCAAGGCTTAAGTCTAAGAATTTTCCACCAAAAAGAGTTCTCTTCAAAAAATTCCTCCCATGCTTAAATCATGTTAAAGCTTTATATAGGCATAGGCATCTTCTATGATGGTGACATTTGTCACTATCTCCATGTTCTTATAATCTCCCTATTTATTTAATGGGGGAGAGTTACTTGTATGTAGAACTAGGGCTGTCAACGGTCGAATATGATTCAGATAAAACTAAATCCACATTCGAATCAAAACTTTTTTACCAATAACCATATTTGACCAAGATCAGATCGGATTTTGATGGTTAAGATTCATATTCCAATCCAAATCATCACACATAGATTCATATTCGAAATCCAAATCATCGGGCATATATTGGTGTAGCACCCTTGAAATTCCTAATTTTTTGTAAGGGTAGAATAGTAATTTCTCACCACTAAACTTAGGGTTAAGCTATTAGGTGTTCATGGAAGTCCAATACCTTGTTATGATTTCAATTCTAGTAATAGAAGGCCTAGCCTATGCTCCAAAGTAAGCCTAGCGATTAGAAGGTGTCAGTCCAATTAGAAGCTACCAAGTTGACTTTGATAATTTTGATTGGTGGATGTACTTAATAAGGGTCATATGGAGACGTACACGATCACAACTCTTATTTAATAAGATTAGTGGACTAAACCTAGGCCCAATCCTTTATATAGAAATCTGTAGGAGCAAGTAAGAGACTTTGGGAGCTCTTGGAGATCTGGAATTTCGTACAAGCCATGGATGGAAAAGAAAACATTAAGTTTTGGAGGATCTAAACAAGGTTTAATGACTTCAAAATATCTAGAAGTGATTGTACCTTCAATTTGAGATTATTTGGACAAAAATCGTATGATTCTTCTAGTTCTCTATTTAAAACTATACATGATTAGAGTTCTCTATTTAAAACGTTTCTTATACTACATATATTAGGGTTTTAAAGATCTAATCTTATATATATATACTATTAAAAGCAAATACTGACTTTTAAGAATATTTCAGTACATTACTTTTTTTTTTTAAATAATACTTCTATTTTTAGTAAAACTCTTCCATCCCACCTACGTTTTCCTTTATTTTTTATTTTTTATTTTTTTTAAGTTTTAACTCTTCAATTTAAATCTCGTATTATTAGTTAATTATCCACTCCGATTATCTTCTACTTTTGCTAAATAATTTAAATTTTTTTTTCAGACTAAAACTCTTCTTCCACTCCACCCACGTTTTAGTACATTTTTTTTTTATTTTTTAAGTCCCTATTATTAGTTAATTATCCACTCCAATTGTCTTTTTAATTTTATAATATTTAATAATACTAATAGATAAATAAATCATATATCATTAATATTCTAACAAGGTTAGGATATTAATAGATAAGAAGATATCATTATCTAAATATATTTAATACTAAACTAATAGTATTGTCGATTAGATAATTATAAAAATTAAGAATCAAACAAATAAATAGAATCTAAAAATAATTTACCAAAAAAATTATAAATAAAATCAAGATTCTAATTAGTTATATAAAATAAAATTTGACAAATTAAAAACTTTAAATAACTAAAAAATAAAAAATAAAATCAATCATCAAAATCTTAAATCACATTAGTTAGTAGAATATTTACTAATGACTTAAAGAATCTAACTCGTAAAGAGAAATTAAGATTCAAATTATCAAAATATAAAACCTATTATAAATATCAATAACCTAATTAGTGGAAGAAAATCAAGATCCTAATTAATTAAGAATCTTTAGTATATTTTTACCATCATATTTTAATTATATTGATAAATAAACAACATAGTCGTTAATGCTTATGAGAATTAGAATCCTATATTAGGATAATGTTAATTTTTAATGTATATCTTAAAAGTGAAAAGAATCTTAAAATTATCCTAAAACTTATTTATTAGTTAGTTCTATATTATTTATGAGTAAAGTAGGATAATGTTAAGATAACTAATTGCAATAATACTTAACACGATACTAATAATTAAGTAGATAAGAGACTGTCATCCTAACAATATTAAGATACTAATCGAATAGTATATAAGAGACACCTTATCTACTAATATTTACTAATTAATATTAATATTTTTTAAATATATAGTATTATTTGATTAGATTAATAAACTTTTAGAAAATCAATAATTTGTAAAAGAAAATCATGATTTTAATTAGTTATACAATATGAAAATGTAGCTAAAAGAAAATTCATTTTTAAGGTTTTCTTACTTTTCTAGATTATAAATATTTGATTTGTCCCTATTATAGATTATAAATATTTGATTTATATTTTTTAAACTTATAAAAATATTTATTTTGTAAATAATCTTTGACCACTATAAGTAATTATCTTTTATATTAATATAAATTATGGTCTTTTCATACATTTATTTTTTATTAATTAAACAATTAATGAATTTTGGTCTATTTTTATGACTAACAAACCCTTATCCTAACAATCTTTTGATACAAATAGATAAGTAGTAGGATGCTAATAGATCCTAACAATCTTAGGATACTAATAGATAAGTAAATAAGAGATGCCTTGTCAACTAGATTTAGTAATTAACTAATAATATTCTTTTTATTTTGAAATATATAATATTACTGGATTAGATAATTGTAAGAAAATAAGAATCAAAATATAAAAAAAAAAAATCCAAAAAATCAAGAATCTAATTTGTAAAAGAAAATCAAGATATTAAGTAGTTATACAGCATAAAAATTTAACAAATTAGTAAATATAAATAACTAAAGAAATCAAGAATATAAATAATTATCAAAATATTAAATTTAATTTGTTATAAAAAAATCTTACTAACAAATTGAAGAATCTAACTAATAAGAGATATCAAGAATTTAATTATCAACTAACAAGGAAAGTCAATAATTTAATTATCAAAATTTAGATTCTCAGGAGATTTAAATAATCTAACGAAGTCTAGAATTCATATTAAATTTATTAAAATCAATATTTTAACTAATTAATAAATTGACATCTAATTTATTATAATAATATTACTTCATACTTTTAGTCTTAAGATAATATTAGGATAATCTTTACAAGATAAATTTAAAATAAAAAATAAGTTTAATTCTTTATATAATTAATAATATAATAATTTTTATTAAAACTAATAAAACTAACTTACCATTCCCTAGGTTGCCATGTGTTAATATATTTGTATTCACGTATATTTTTAATATTTTAATTTATGGAGTTATTATACTTTAAAATTTATATGCAACAATGCCCTTTTGTTTTATTTATAAATCAAAGGTAAAGGAAATCTAATATAATTTTTTTATTCAATTAAAAAGAGTAATAGATAAATTTAAAAAGATAAGATAATATAATATATTTGATTGAATTACATATTTTTAAATATTAAACTTACTAAATTGTTAATATAAAATTTATATATTTTTAAAAATATATTTTTATATCATTATTTTAATTTTTAATTATAACATGTATTATAAGATACACCTTCACGTGCAAGGCACGTGTACTTTTGCTAGTATTTATTAAAAGCAAATAGTCCTTTTAAGAATATTTCAGTACAAAATTTCTTTTTTTAAACTTTTTTTTTTATCCAAAAAAAAAAAACGTTAGACACGTCCTTTTCTTTTCTATCTTAAAGAGAGGATAGAGTCCAAATTTTTCAATACATTCCTTTTTTTTAAACCTTTTTTTTTCTTTTATTTTTTCCTTCTTTCTATTCTTTTTTGACGTTTTTTTCTTTTTTTTATACATCTTCCTTTTTTTTTCATCCAAATAAAAACCTTATTTTTTTTTCCTTTGTTTTTTAAAAAAAGGATAGAGTTCAACATGATTTAGACTAGAGCTGGCAATGTATGACCCAATCCGCCAACTTGACCCAACCCAACCTGACTAAACGGGTTAGGGTTGACCCGTTTATTAAATGGGTTCGGGTTTAGGTTGTTGACCCGTTAGTAAACGGGTCGAACCGACCCAACCCGTGTGGACCCGTTTAATTTAATTTATTATTTTTTTTAGTGGGGTCTAATATACCCCAACTAAGACATAGTAACCATATTATATATCAAAGATTGTATAATTATAACTTAAAGAGTTAGAGTTTTAGGGTTATGTTTGTTTTTTGCAGGTTTGTTCATCCAAATCTGCAAAGAAGATGGTTGCAGCCAAATCGTGCAGCATCCACGAGATCAGATTTGGGTTTCAAAGATGGATGATAGGGGTTTGAGTTGTGGTCCCCAAGGAATCTCATCGTGGCTCTCCCAGGGCGACATATAACTCATAGAGTCCTATAAATGCTCCCGATGGCATAAGTCCTCTTAATATCTCATCATGCTCGCAATGCATGCGCTAGGACTGGTCGTTGTGTGGGAAGCCGACCACTAGCCTGGTGACATATCGAATCCATATCCTCATAATATGGAGGTAATATGTGTGTAAAGTGTGCATGTAATACACAATCTCGTGCCTCATGAAATGATAAACTCTATTATATTCTCACGCATGAAATATAATGTAATATGAGTTATCTACATAACAAATGTAAATAAAGACTGTACCACCAAACACAAATCACAATCTACGTAATCCCATCTCTCCGACATGAACCTTAAAAGCCTTTCTAGCTATTGGTTTAGTCATGGGATAGCTATCATCTGCTAAGTAGGGATGTGTGTAAGGGAAACGTCTCCATGTGCAACTCGATTTATGATGTAATGATAGCAAATGTCGATGTGCTTCATCTTGCCATGGTATTTGGGGTCTTTGGCATAGGCCAATGCTGTCATGCTATCACCATCGATGGTGATCACCCTTACGCCAGCTCTGAAGACTCCAAGATCCTGTAAGAATCGCTTCAACTATACGACCTCCTGGACGGTTGCACAACAAGCTATGTACCTTGACTCTATAGTAGACAACGCGACACAGACTTTCTTCTTGCTAATAAAAAAGATGGCCCCACCACCTAGTAAGAACGTGACGTCGACTCTCGATCATCTAGATCACCTACTCAGTTCGCATCGCAATAGTCTCGTCGCTACAAATCTGTTCCCTACAAGCAAAGCTTGTAATCTGCTATCCACATAGGTGTTTAAGAATATGTTTCATTGCCTTCTAATGTGTCTGCCCTTTCCTACTCTAGTAACGGCTAAGTAAGCCAACCACGAAACTAATATCAGGTCGTACACATCATAGCATACATCAGACTACCTATAGCACTAGCATTGTCACACCCCGGTTCCCGTGACACAATTTCATATGAGGGATAGCACGGATCTCGAGGTGAGACCTTCGGGATCCACTACTGGACCGCAGATTGCTACCAAATCACAAGTCAAAATAAAAGTAATAGATACCTTTATTAAATCAGATTACAGAAGCTAAAATGATAAACTATAAATCCAATGATCAATGACTCCAGCAGAGTCATGACCAGCCAATCCTACTAACCAACCTAATCTAAACAAACTATTACATCTTAAGCTCTCGCAGGAGCACCAACCAAAACGGAAACCAAGGAAATCAAGTATGTCGCAGACAGCACATCAAGTTTCACCACCCTTCACCTGACTTGTAACATGAGAGGTTGCATGAGCTAAGAGGCTCAATAAGAAATTCAGCAGTTACCATCCCCAATATGGAAATCAGATATCAACATGGATTAGTATCATAATTCACCGGCATTAGATTAGTACATCAATAACATCATAATAGCACTGAATTTTTTAATATGAGATGAGATGATATGAATCAATCAATCACATGTCCTATAATGAATGCACAATGAAGGTACTAAGATTAACATCTCCTAATAAGTGGACCTCATCTAAAGCTTCTCAACAATAATAACCGATTTAGGACATGGTCCAAGGAATTGCAGGAAGTTCCCTCTCTGTTCCGACCGCTAACCCATGGCACGAAGGCTACTATACAACTAATTTACGAGTGTACCAAACTCGAGGACTAGCAAACCCGTATAGGATGAACTCTGGCATCCTACCCTAGTTTAAGTGGGCCCTTTCACTCCACGAGTATTGTCACGCCCCGATCCCAGTGACTCATATCCCAAGAGGAAATGCACGGATCACGAGGTATGACCTTCGGGATCTATTGCTAGACCGCGGATCGTATATCATAACCACTAAAATTAAT
>JAUPMG010000014.1:24147283-24159865 GCA_031762675.1 Pachysandra terminalis
AAATAGATAAACAATCAAACATAATTCAATTAAAATCAAGAAGAATTACAATAAAAGCTCATACCAATTACAAGATAACTTGATCCCTAGCCTTTGCAAAGAATTAGGCTTCCATGGAAGAAGAAGAAGAAAAATACAGAAAAGTGAGTAGAAAATAAGAAGAAGAAAGGGATGATTAATCTAGTGATTCTTCCCCCTGTTATAGAGCTTCAATTCATCCTATTTAGTTTGAAGGAAGAAAATAATACTTCTCTTTGATTTCCTCCAAATAGGAAACTTCACGAGTTTTCTCTTCTACTGCCGATTGGACCTTCTAAATGATCTAATTGGACTTTAATGTCTTTACACAATTTGTAGATCTACTTCTTATCTTTCCAAAGCCACCAAAATCACCTTATTTGGGCGTTTCTACAATAAGTTATGGTCAAAATACCGAGATATATTTAGTGAAATTCTGAAAAGTAACTTTCTTAAACTCAAAATAGAAACCCCCTCTTTTGTGGAGCAAGTTTTCACGAAAATTGAACATCAACCAAGCTAGGGACTTCTAGAAGCCTTGTATTTTTTTTTCTAATTTCATTCCCTTTGAACTTAATCCGACCGTTCTAAGCTGATCTGTCTGATCTAATCCGACCCATTCCGAGTTTGAATCCTCTTGACCAGAGTTTGTCTCCAAAATTGCCTCTGCATCAATAAATTAGGCATAATTAAGACATTTAAAATATAAAACAATGGTAATAAAGAATTGGCAAATTCTATATAAAATAAAGAGTTTAAAATGAGAAAATACCATATAAGTCATGCAATTAAGGGTATAATATGTGTATTTCATGACTTATCATTGTTATCAGTAGATATGTGAATGGTATTCATGGTTTGAGCCTTGGTCTTATCGGCAGTTTATGGACAATGTTATCATCAAATAGGTGAGTAGTATTCATGGTTTGAGCCTTGGTCTTATTGGCAGTTTCTGGACAGTGTTCTCAACAGTTCTGTGGATAGTATCCATGGTTGGGCTTGGCCTATCATTCTTAGCATTCTTGCATCATATTTCATTGCATGTAATCTGTTTGTGATTGATTGGTTAGCATCCGCATGTTCATACCTTGCATTTGCATGATTTGCATTGAGTCATGTGTGACTTTAGTGTGATTTTGAGTATCCTTTGTGAAATGATTATTAGATGTGATTATTAGTAGTTTTGAGTAGAAGTTGATTAATGAGTAATCACTAACTGAATTATAAAGTAATCTATGTTGTGGCTAATTATGTAGTATGTATGGTGAGACCAATGACAAGGGGATTGTCATTGTCTTAAAGGTGCCATGGAAGTTTGTGGCCTCGAAAATTCTATATTGTATCATGAGGGGATCATAAGTGTGTGTGGTGTTATTATGCATGATTCATGAGGAAGTCATGAAAGAACTTGTATTGAGTTGATTCTGATTCGTATTGCGTATGCTTATAAATCTTAATATGACATGTTTAAGTAGAATTTTCTATATGTATGATAAGAACCTTGATAGTGATCTACATATGTGTTTTGTGGAAAATTGCATGAAAGAACTTGTTTTATTATATGTCTATGAAAGTATCTATTGTAGTGCTATAGAGTTTTCTATTGAGCTCACAAGCACATCCCTATGTTGATACAGGTGACCTTCCCAAATGAAGTGGATAGCAATGGGTGAACCCAAGCAGCCAGAGAATAAGACTATGGAACACTAGGAGGATGGGGTCGCTGACCGTGCATTATCAATTTTGTTAAGTTTAGTTTGACTCATGAGGGCAAGAACAATGTTGACTTTTACTTAGATTGAGTAATTAGTTTTATTTGAATTCTTTTATGATGGTTGAAATTTTGGATATTGGATTTAACTTTAATTTCTATCAGACTTCTGTTGGTTTGTTTAGTTATGCTCTATGGAACCATGGGTTTGGTTATGTATATGTTGGAATTGATAGCCCCATCCCTTTTGGATCCGAAGGTCAATCCCTTGAAATCCTCGAGATCCTATATCTCGAATACGAGGCGCGATAATTTTATTAGTTATAAAGGTTTGTTCAGCTTCATCCTTAGATCTTAATAAGTATACTATAGCATACCTAGAGTAGTCATCTATAAAGGTTATATAATATTTCTTACCTCTTCTAGCCATAGTGTCTTTTAAGTATGCTAGATCACTATGTATTAGTTCTAAAAGTTCAGTCTTTCTTTCTACATATGTATGTGATTTATATGTAAATTTAGCTTTTACACAAGTTTCACATTTTTCAAAGTTCATATCACTTAGACTTTCTATTAATCCTAAGTATTTCATTCTCTTAATGTATCCTATATTTGTATATCCTAGTCTAGCATGCCACAATTCCAAAGAGTCATAATATAAGCAGAAAAATTTGGTTTCAAGTTTGTTGTAGGTAGTTTTAGACAAAAGGAAAGAGATGAAATTGGATTTAGAAGGCTATTCAAAAATTAGATTAAAATAAATACAAAACTTATCTGTTTGTGATGAACCAAGGTGTGACAATGTCACTGTCCTTGAAACCAAATTCGCCCCCTTTTGGATCACATCTGAAATGTACCGGATCTAGCAGTTGGCCTCCAGGATTCAGCTGTTTTCCTTTCCGGTAGATTACATAGTCGTATCGGGCTAAGGACGAAGAAAATTGTCGTAGCACTTAGCTGGAGCTTGAATAAAATAAAATTCTGCAGTTGCAGAATTCTACCGAAAACGTGAATAGAAGAAGAGGGAGGAGAGAGCTTTTGTTGCTTGAGTGTGCTTAAATGGGACCAGGATCCTCTGTTAGAAGGATCACAGGGCCGGCCCTATGATGTGAGACATCTCGGGGGCAAAAAGGGAATTTCGCCCCCGGTCCCACCAAATCAGTGGGCCCTGGGGGCAAAATCCCCCAATTGCCCCCCAGGATGTCTCACATCACAGGGGGCCCTGTGAGCCTTCTAACAAGCAATCCAACCCCGCTTAAATGAAGGGGAGAAGACACACACACACACATATATATATATATATATATATATGCCACAAAAAGTAGTCGTTTGAGCCTTTATTCGGCTACCTTAAAAGCTATAGCCATTTTGGACCATAACAGTCCAAAATGGTCCAAATTAAATGCAAAACCGTTTTTGAAATAATATAAAACTGCTTTTCATTTAACACAATCGGTTTGAAAATAAATGCAAAATCAATTTTGTAAAACAAGATAGGGCTCACATCACATCACACCACCTGACCCAATTCAGCACTAGTTGGTGGTGACATGCATTTGAAAGGCACCCCAAAATGCCCAAACAAACACACACACATGCACACTTCTCTTTATGGGCCTAACCCACTAAGGAACTTGCAAATGGATATATAGTTTTTCAATATGGGACAACTCACAAACACCAAGAAGAAGATGGTGATTTTTAAATCACCTTCCAACAAATCAACGAGCAATAATTAGTGAAGTATATTAGAAGTTTTTTGTCCTTTGTAATTTAATTTGGTCCCCCAAGAAAAAATTTTATTTGTACATGCACATGCATATATGTATACATAAAAATGACAATTTCTAACCAGAGTTGCCAACCCGATCGATTACCAGCCTTTTCAATCTGGACCGGCTTGTTGAACTGCCCACTGGCTTCCTTGGTCGTTTGGTTTGGTTTGTGCTGGCGCCATTTGGACATTAATAAAGGACCAGTATATAATATAAACTCTCCAATTTAGCTGCCACGTGTGAAAAATGAGTTACACAAAGAAGGCTGCTCCATTTTAAACTTTGATTCAACCAATGGTTTAAAGCAAGAAGACAAGGTGGTCTTATTACAAATATCGTTCAATTAATCCACATACATAGAACGAGCGGGTAAACCAATTCAACTCAAAAACAATATGTGGGTTCAACTCAATAGGGTTCCGAGTTAACTCGTCGAGTTTTAGTATCGTTTTAATTACTTCTTGTCAATCTCCTCTTCATGTTGATGGTTCCCAAGTTCACTAAACACCAACAATAACTGAATTCTATCTTATATATCCTCTTGATTTCACCATGAACTCCAATCAAATTGAGGAAGATAATAGAATTCAAAAAACAATACAAATGCAAGAACACTGCAATTTAGTAATCTTTGTTCATGGGACAATGAGAGTTGTGAAGCAGGAAGAGCTTTTTCATTACCTTCAATATCACCAAAACGCTATGTCTCCTAGGAGAAATCACAGTAGACACCTTCATCTCTCTAGTCCTATCGAAAAAATCAGATTTTGAACTGTGTTCACCTGCTGCTTTCTTCCCATCTAGAGAAGAAAACCGGTGTAATTCGTCGTTTAAGTCCTCCCATAACATGTCCATCTTCTCCTCCTTGTCTTCACTAGCCTCATCATCCCTTGTTCTCTTCGCGCCATTGTCTATGTAGGATAAGCTCTTTCCTTGATCATGGCAACCTGTTTTGATCACAGAAGAATCATCCTCACCTCCCTTGTGATTTTCGTGACTGGCGTCCGAAAAAACTTGAGGAGAAACATGCCACAAAGACGGCGAAGCAGTGAAACAAGGGACAGGGTCGGTGATCGCCGGAAAGCTGAAATCAACTGTAGCCATGGCTGGTTGGAACATCATCTCCTTGCAACAAGAAAAGGGGTGCCTGTGTGAGGAGAGTAAATTAAAGGTTTGGTTATTTGGAGCTTGGAATGATCTGTTCAATTTAGTCTATTAGTGTTGATTGGTGCCCACAACCAATTTTCTTGTCTATTGCTGAATTTTATGAGAGAGAGAGAGAGAGAGAGAGATTTCTTACCTGTAATGAGTAATGTCTTTTCTAAATTTGTGAAAGGAACACACACCACCCCCCCCCCCCCCCCCTCGAGGTTTTCAAGCTAAAGAGTGTGAAAGAAAGGTAGCCGTTGGCCCAACCCACCACCCCATAATAAGATGAGTTGGTGAGAACTGTAATGGTATTGTTTAATAGAGAAAGAAAGGATTAGCTTACTCTCTCTCTCTCTAAAATCATTGATAAGATGGGAAAGATGCAGTCCTCCTATACAATCATTCTACATATCAACCATTTGATGTATATACCTTTCCTCACAAGCCGTTGGATCGCGTTGATTGCTTACTAATTTTCTCAGTTTACATTTGATTGGTATGAACCTTTCGACAGATGGCACACATACATCATTACTGTGATTGATATGATACAGGTAATCAAATCCCAATTAATATAATCAGATGCACTAAGATCAATGATTCTTCTCCACGGTCCATTTAAGAAAAGTAGTGATAATAAGAAGCTTTTGTAGACCACATCAATTGGATTAGGGTTCTCTTTGACTGTGTTACGACTCCTCAATGGAGTAGAAGAGCTTTTGTTGACCAAACCCCCACAAGGGAATGGATACTATACTATGTTTAGTTGGTTTCTTTTGGTTGAACATCCAACCTATATATACTATATACAGAATAGAATTGCTGTTGGGAAAAATACCAAAGTTTTTCTTTTCCTTATCTAAAGTTTTTTATATAATTTCTATGAAAAATATTGCAAAATCTCCCTGGAAATTGAAATAGAAAACCATCCAGACAATCCATTATTGACAATTCAGAGCAATAAGAACTGAACTTCGGAAATCAAAGCCAAGTTTCACTATATATGTAAACAAAATGTTCAGGATTACATTTGCAGTTTGTGAGGGAAGGGGAGGGAGTTGAAGAAAGGGTACACAGAGAAGCCGCTGAATGCTCTCATTTAATTTTGGTGTGAAAAAAGTAAAGGTATCCAAAAAGAATATGATACCGTTGGTCACACATTCTTGGTAAAATACAGGTCGATCGAAGCAAGAACCCTCCCCGGAAGAAAAAAAAAGCATGGAAGTTGGTGCACAATGAACTAAAGAATACACTAAGTCGATCTCAAGGGTTCCTGGCACCTGAGAGGTATACCTTCAGAAACGAAGCCATCCTCTTCTGAGTGCTTAGGAAGGCGCATGGATAAAGAAGCTGACAGACCTGTACAGGGATCCAATAACAATACAATTGATCCATTGAGAAACCAGCAGCTAATAATACAGAATATATACAAGAGAAGCACTGGAAACATACCGTCTGCCATGTCTTTTGTTTTGTGAAGAAGAAATGTTCCAGAAAGGATTGTCACAAAACCACACATCTCCGTGACAATTTGAGTCAGATTTTGGCGATCCCAGTCCTGAATTGAAGAAAATCAAACTTCAACAATGAAAGAAAATAAAGAGTCCACTTCTATAGCTCTTCCATAGCTCTCAAAACTTCAAACCAATTGTTCTAAGAAGTACTTGGAGAGTGGCTTTCTCTAAGGTTTTAAATTTCAAGTTCGGTTACTTTGGATAAGGAAACTTATGAAAGACGATGGAAATTACATACAATTAGAAATGCTTAACAAAGTTTAAGAAAACAATGGAATCCTGTGATATCATTTTAGTAAACTTGTTCTATAACAATAGACTATCAATAATAATAGAAAAATAAGGTTTTAACAATGTTAGAATTGTCATGCATGTCTGGATGTATAAAAAATTAAAGCTAAATATCCATACATAATACCCCATCCCATAAATGCAAGATACACAATTTGAAAACATAATGTGTTTAATAACTAGTTAATTCTAAACAACATAATATTTATTTAACAAAAAAAAAGGTATATTAGAAGGAAATTTAAGAAAATTAGGTTCTCTCCAATTTTCCGAACTTTTCATTCATTTTGGAACTAATCAATTTATGCGTTTACAACGAACCAAAATAAGGATACGAGAACCGAAAAGTTTGTCCACAGTTCATTGATCAAATGCCCCCCCTAATGAAAACTGAAACAAAGTGATTGGTAGAGAAACCATGTTAAAGATTAATCTGAATCAACTTGATCGAGTTTCTAGAGGGGCTCTTAATGGAAGCTCCATCTAGATTGCTTCTATAACTAGTACCAAACCCCTTCCATTACTATGAATGTCACATTTATCTCGAAGTAGATGAAGTCTATGGAATTCTAGTGAGCCTTGGTTCAAAGCCTCTGGAAGTAGAATTAATTCCATAGGATTGTGTTTCGCAAGAACTTTAAAACCATGGTTTCCTCATACTTGTGACATCAAACGCAGGATTTTTTTAGCATTGACAGGATCATAAGTAAAATTCATAATAATGACCATCAAGATTTATCAATCAGCAGAAAAGAATACCTTGAACATTATCACACTAGCCAAAATGGTAAGTGATGTAAACATCACATAGTAAATAGGTGATACAACAGCTGTGTTGAACGTATCAAGGGCCTGCAATTAAGACAGAGAAGTTGAAAGATTTTTAGAATAATATCAACAATCAAGGGCATGAAATTAGAGAACTAAGAACTTCATATATATGATCATATACCTAAATGGTCCTGAAAAGAAAATGAAGATCACCGTAATAGAAAGATCACAGAAAATTATGCAGCAACCAACCAAACTCAACAATTGGGACACTTGTTCAATCCCCTTCCATTGACCATGGTTCAAAATATCCTGATATCACAATATATCCCTCGATAAACACCCTTCCCCAATGGCTGCTATAAATTAAAAGAAGTTTGATTTTACAAAATATCGCGGGATATATCGCTATATGTCATCGTATATTGCAATATAGCACAATATATCTACCTTATTATAGTAATTTCTATGTAATATAAGAACTATATCAAGATTTTCCTCATTTGACGGAGAAGCATAAAAACTCCGAAAACTCTACCAATTTCAATTTTTTTGTTGAAATTACTTCAATATCCAATTTTAAGGACTCAATTGTCAATCTTTGCAAGTTTTCCCAAGAATTTGCACATCGCTTTTGAAATTCTTGGTTTGAGAGATCTAATAAGAACAAGTGAAGGTAATTGTATTGTTAGTTCTATTTTTCTTTTTTCTTTTTTTCCTGTTTATTTAGCATGAAATCAAGATGAAAGGCATCCCAAATTATGCATGTGATGGATTGGAATGCATTTCTTTAAGGATTTGATTTTTTAGGACTTCACAATCCAAAAAACTTGGGAAAACCAAGTTGTTAAGGTTTTAAACCTAGATGTGTATCTTAAGCCATGGCACAAAGAGGTTTACCGATTACTCATGATTATGTTGTTGGGTCGGAATTAATTACTTCTGGCCTTTTATAGCATTGATGAAAAAATGCATGTCTAAGTCACAATAGGAACATAGTTTCTTCAGACCATTAATGGCACCAATGAAATATGCATGCTGAAGTCTCAAGAGTAATTTACAGTTCAGGAAGAATGGAACAAAATTAGATTGGTGGAACCACACAATCAACATGCAACAGCAAGGAGACGACTTGAATTATGACGATGGTTAAAGATGGGCTTGAGCAAAAATTTCTCTGTTTCCCAATCTACTACATTCTCAAACCACTGCAGCTCCAGAAAAGCTAAATCATAAGATCAACTTTAGTAAACCAATTAAACTTCAAAAAAGACGGATTGTAAAGACTTAGTTATGAGTAATGCGATCAATCTGATCATTTACTGCAAGCAGACAATTACAGATCATGCTGTAAGCAGATAATTACAAAAACATTCACGGAATTTAATAAATAAAGAAACCATCAATATGTCAGGATTAGGATACGTGAATGAATCTAACAAATACACCATTAGAACGTAGAAATACAACATGTGCTCCTCTTATCGAAAACAGCAGAAAATATGCTAAAAACTAAAGTTAAGAAAATATGATAAAAATTCATTACCTTGTTTAAATAGTTCATTTGAGTAACCACACAAGTAATTACTACTACGGTGAAGGCCCATGTTTGGGGATATATTAACTGATTCATTCCTGAGAATGTTAGCTTCAGAGCAATTCCAAGCGCTTTGGCACTCATGACCTATAAGAGTACACCACATAGTAATATAATGAAAAAAGAACATCACAGAAAAAGAAAAGCATAATGAAGAGGAAGCGAACTACTATACATACCGACAAAGAACCTACAAGGGAACAAACTCCAACATAGACCAGTATATGTGTCTGCCCATACTGTGGTATAAAGTGGAATATGAGTATAAAAACTGCTGCCATCACAACAGCTGCATAGAAAAGAAAAGCTGCAGGAAACACATAAATCCATTAAGCTCGTTATGTTATACTATGCTATTAAACACATAACTGTTATGTCAAAACTAACAGTGATTAACTGAATAGGGAGTAAGAAGATTTCTTATACAGACTAAGAAATATACCTGGTTCAGTAGCAAGATCCCATACTTCCTTCACTGACTCAATTTGACGTTCCTGAGGAGCGTGAAGTACTATTGTTATTGAACCCACAACGCACAGAGCACAACCAAGAATGCCAAAAATGTGGAGCTTCTCCCGTAAAATAATATGAGCAAGTACAGCACTGCAAGATAATATGGACTTTAGAACACAAAATCAGAGAAAACCAAAACAAAATACAAGGTGCAGCTTTACATCATGCCTGATAATAATGCTGACTGCACCAAGAGGAGTGACCAGAATAGCTGGCGCAAATGCATAAGCTGCAAAATTGGCAATTTCCCCAACTATCACTGTTGCAATTACAATCACCTCATTAGAATTGACATCTTATATGGGGATAGAAAGAAGAAGAAAAGGCGAATAATAATCCATATAGAAAACCTACAAGGTCAACTTTAAAAAAGTAAAATGTGCCAGCTATCAAGGAAATCTAGATCATTAGATGATAATTCAATGCATGAGTCTGTTGTCAAAAATAATTATATCATGAACAAGCGTTGCTAAAATGATCATGGGCAAGTAGGAAACTTTACAAGCTACAAACAAGCTCTCAGCATCAAACATCATCATAGAAACAAGACCACCGCCACGAGTGAGCACCCATCTCTGTCACCCACGAAATAATGACTCAAGAATCACCCTCCAGCACTAAGGCTCGAAAGCCCATGGATCGGGCCTCTCAGTCCAGTCACTAAAGCATTGATCTCATCTCAGGTTGCATTCCCTTCCCTAAACAAAAAATGCATGTACAATGTTCCCCGTATGGTCTCTGAATACACCTATCCCTGACATACCTGGATTACCTATAGATGATCCATCAAAATTCAGCTCAAAAGTCCCCACCTCAAGGAACTGTCAGCTTACTTGATGAATCTCTACAAGATATGAAGCCATATACCATCATCCTCCAATCCCTGACTACCTCTGATGCTGATAAGTCCGTAAACTTCGCATATATACAAACCCACGACGCAGCCATAAACATGATTGAGTCAACCATTGACTGTACTAGTAACCTCCCCCTGAAATATCCTCCTATTCCTCCCAAGCCAAACCTCCCAAAAGACTGCAAATAACACCACCTTATATAGCATCCTCCCTCGTTTCCTTAATTCAGGAAACTTTCACTGCTCCACCAATGCTCTGATATCAACAGGCTATAAGAAATGAACACCAATCAACAGTAATAGGCTATATCAAATCTCTTGGGCAGAGCTCCAATGTACAAATAGGTTATCCAACGACTCCTCAACACTCCTACACATGAAGCATATCTGAGGAGAAAAAGCTAGATATTTTCTTTTCCTTTGAAGGTTGTCCTAGGTGTTGATTTTGTTTAGCACTACAGTCCAAGTGAAAGTCTTAATCCTAGGAGGTAAGGAAGGTTTCCACAAGGAATGAAAAGGAAAACTACGTTGAGGTAAGGAGCAATCTGGCCTAAGAATAGCAAAAAAGACCTACAATTAAATGGGCAAAAGAAAAGGGTGGCCCATGGAGGCTCTCAAATGGCACTGATCATATTGCAAAACATGTAATGATGGTAATGATGGTCTGTCTTTAACTTAGATAAGAAATAGTGTGTACTCTCACAATAACAATCATACAAAGGAACTCCTTGTACAAATAGAAAATTCACTTCCCAAGTTTTTTATATTCCTTGGACTATTAATGCATCAATATAGTGCCAGCTACTAAAAAAAAAGATTTGATATATAACTTCATTAACTGCAATCTATAAAATTTAGTTGTTGAGTCTAAATGAAACGGTAAAGGAAACATTCAACCAATAAGCTCTTAAACTCTAAAATTGACCAACCATCTTAACCAAGTTAGAAACCACACATAATCAAGATTGAAGGCATTTGTATGGCATCTTCAATGTTTCTCCCTGTCAAGGAGTTTAGCCTCTCACAGAACCCAAACCTTTATTTTTGCTCATGGCTTCCTCCTCTGCTTGTTAGAGGTAGCCGATAAAAGAAGAGATTCTGTCAGCTCAGCTTGGAGTTGGTCGTGAGACCTCAACTTTTGGCTAACCTCCAGAAAGGGTGGACAGGGATCAAACCAAGGCTCCTCCTGCCTACATGTCGATTCCAATGTTTTCAAAGGTGGAAGGTAGCCAAAAAGCCGCGAACGTGAGTTACGCCTCTTCCAGAATCAAAATTCATAGGACCCGCCTACTAGTTGAATGAAAAAGAGAGCTTGTTCCCGCCAACCCGCTTTGTCTCGTAGACTGACTGACTTTCAATGGCAATTACTAATAGAGCAGGCTCTTCAAAAGAAGACATGGAACATTTGAAAACAATGTTTGAAACCTTATAAAATGCACAACTCAAATTGAATGTGAAGAAATGCCCATGCGAAATAGTTCCATGACATCTTCACCAAGATCTGCTTCCAATTCAAATTTGCTACTTCAATCGCTCCACTGGTCTTGGGACGGTAAGGAGAGGACCAATGGGGAGGACTCTTGTACTTTTCGCATCCACAAATTGCAATACACCACTTGGCTATAAAAAGTGATGTTGCTCTCGTCAAGCAAGCTCCCAAACGATATAGCCCTGAAATCCTCCCACTTAACATCACTGAGATTGATAAGTTATTAAAGGTTGGCTTTATCAGATATGTAACACACCCATGCCCCTGCTATGTTAGCGTCTTTAATCTCATCTATTGGTTCGAGCTCTCTTCGAGAAATAGTCTAAGCTGCCCGCCAATTTGTTATTAAATTTCACAAAGAAGAATTGAGTGGTTTCAGTCCCTTCTCCTAGAATGTTAGGCAAGGTGCCTTCTGCTCACTTCGATTTAACAAGCAACTGAGTGGCTTTCGCTTTTCAAGTGAGGACGATGGCTGGGATAAGAAGCTTACGATTTTTTTAGTGTGAGGTGGCTCCGAGAGCGGAACCAAGGCTGGTTGTTGAGAGACCAAGGGCTTTTACAGTTCCCCAGAAGAGGTTCACACGACAGCTAGAGTTTGAGGCGAGCTTCAAAACCGGGGGAACAGCTGAACAGCAATCTCCAATCTTTCCTGCTCAACCCCTTTCATTTTCTTCTGCGGGTGCCAATGGTAGTGTGGCAGGGTGCGTGGCCAATGGTGTTATTGATGATGATGCTTCTTCTTGTCCTGATACGGCGAAGAAGCCCCAGATAAACTGATTTGTGATCAAGGGGATGGGTCGAAATTCATAACTAAAGTCCGTTGGCCGTGTCTGGTGAAAGGAGGGTCCCCAAACTTAGCAAGCAGCTCTCAATCTCTGAAAGCGTTTTCCTTCGCCCG
>JAUPMG010000014.1:24165920-24200145 GCA_031762675.1 Pachysandra terminalis
AGATAAACCTTCAAATCTAAAAACCCTAAAAATAGAACCCTATATCTGGTTTTTGTATTTTAAATTCTAATTATTTTATACTTTATCATAGAGTTTTTATTCATTTGAAAGAGGTTTTTCTAAGAGGTAAAACATTTTGAAATTGTTATAGGTTGTACTTATAGCCACATGTAAATTTGTAGGCATTTATTAGTGTAAAAAAAAAACAAATTCATTAAACTAGCCTTTTTGGCCGTTGGGAGGGCAAATTTGGTCAAAATATACTAGTCGTTATTGGGCAAAAACGGCTATTTTTCGGCCTGAATCCCGCCTAGCTGGCCGGATTGGACTAGACGGGCCGGCACGGGTTGCGCATGTTGGGCCATCGTGCCTGCGTGCCGTGCTAGGCTGCCCGTGGCCCGTGCCGTGCCTGTGCTCTGAGCGGGCCGTTCCCAGGCACGGTACGCTGAGCTGGAACACTAGGCCCCGCACGGGCACGACCTAGGCGCCGTGCTCAGGCTGGCACGACACGTGGTGTGCCGTACCGTGCCTGGGCCGCCCTGTGGGCTGCACGGCCCATTTACATCCCTACTCAGACAAGAATACTGATATGATAGTGCTAGACCTTTATTACTTTGTTTTTCTCAAGGAAATTTCTTATCCAGTAGGCTCTTTTGAGAATTTGGAGTTTTTGGAGGCATGAATAGTCTATTGATGTTGTGTTGGTTCTGGAACTAATTTTATTAATGTGATTGTTTTTGTTATTTAGAATGATCATATGGAAATAAATATATTTATGCTAGCTTGTTTATTTTGGATATTTATTGATAGGGGAATGAAGATCTGATCATAGTTCATGATGCGCTTGAGTATGGGGATTGCCATTTGTCACTTGCTGTGAGTAACCCCCAACTTTTATGCCTTGGTCATTAAAGGAGCACACTGAATATTTCCTTTGGGTTTCTTTTGATGGTGATCCTTGTTTATGAACATCTTCTTGTTTTTCTTCTTCTTTTTCCCCAGATTCCTAAATATGGAATTTTTGAGAATATAAATTCACTGAGTCAGCTAGCACAAATGCCTCATTGGACTGATGAGAGGCCTCTACGAGTTGCTACTGGATTTACTTATGTATGTTAATTTGTTTCAATTTATTGTGCCACTTCAATACACTTTATTTATTTATTTTTTTCATATTCAGCCACATGTTTCCTTTGTTAGCTTCTGTTTGCATCATTCCATATGGAGATCTTGTTTCTTTTTCTACACAGCTGGGTACAAAATTTATGAAAGATAATGGACTGAAGCATATCACTTTCTCAACTGCTGATGGAGCTCTGGAGGCAGCACCTGCGGTGAGATTTACCTATTGGCTCTATGCCTCTATGTGTGTTCTGAGTTTTATGTCATTTTCATTCAGCATCATGCATACTGGCAAAAGGAGGTAGGCAATGCGGGTTGTAGAGTTTGCATTTAAAGAGCATCTATGTTTCTGTTCATCATTTTCCTAGTCCCTGTAGTATTCTCGTTCAATTATTTTAATAGATAAATTCAATCCTTTTTACATTCAGTTTCTGGTTCCACGGACTGTTGTATAAATTTCAAATATCTTATATATCCATATTCTTATTTTAAGCAGTTGAAATTATTGGCTCATGTGTGGCTTAATTTGATGGAGTGCTATGTAGCCTTTGAGGGGAAGTGTGGTGTATTTGAAGATATTGTTTCCTTGAATCTGTTGCCGCCTCTGAACTGTTATCGTTAACACTTTCAAGATAAATTATTAGATTTTGTTATCTTTCTTACTGTGCTGATTGGGTATGTATTCTGTAATTAATTTATGGACCAATAAGTTTTTTTGATTGGCTACATTAAATTTTGTGGAACCAGTTAGTATTCTTGTGAGAATCCAGGTGTATCCTTATGTATTTTCAGGTATCTGGATTGTCCTGAATTTCAAAGCTTATTGTTATTTCATATTTGTATCTGAAGAAGTCATCGATATTCTCGACTGTACTGATATTCTAAACATTGCAACAGTACTAGGATATTTGCAGTTACATCTTCCAATTGTTTGAACTAATTGGATGAATCCAAGTATTCTTTTGTCTATGACAAAAGCTTGCCCATTGACCAGTTCACAAGTACTGGTATGTAACCGCTAAAATCATCACCAGACTGTAATTTGCTATGCCAAACCCTTGTAATGGTTCTTTAAGTTTGGTGTTGAGTGCTTCTCTGAAATTATTTGTTCAATATCCAGAGATGCCTAATGCCTTTTGAACTCTGTAAATACCTGATGACTAATGAGGGGTTGCTGCTCTAACTAGGAAGGGTGATAGGATATTCTTATGCGAATTTCCCCGTATCTTTTCTTCAACCTTTTTAAGAATGCCCTTGTTTGAATCTTCACTTCAAGCAAATTTGTTAAGAGTACTTTACCTTCTTTTAGTTGCCATTAACTATATCTTTGATGAAAATGAGTTAAGATTTGGAATCTGACCATGTTTGGACAGTAAAACATTTTTTGTTCCTGGAAGTTAATGTCATTTGAATTCAGAAATTGGTTTAGACTTTGTTATTCAGTTAGATATTCTGTTGTGACCATGCATGGTGTCCGATATTTTGCCTCATTAATTTTTGGCTTCTAAGCAGCCAAACTTATTACACTTCTCATCTAGACGTTACTTTGTGTTTCATATGTATATTTCTGGCTACAGTTTAACTTGGTTTTCAGACCTTCATTATGCTGACTCATTGCTTCATTTTTGATGATTACACTCTTGCTGCCTCATGATTTTTCTATCATATGCTTTTTCTTTTTTCTTTTACTTAGATGGGGATAGCGGATGCAATTTTGGACCTTGTAAGTAGTGGAACAACACTGCGTGAAAATAATTTGAAAGAAATTGAAGGTGGCATTGTCCTAGAAAGCCAGGTAAGTCGTAATCCATGGACATCTCTGCCAAATATGCAACAATGTAATCGGGACTCTTGAGACTGCTATTCAGTGAAAGAGTGCCCCACGCTTGGGAATACAGCTGATTTGGTATTTCTACCTTTACCACCACATTTTTCACCTAATAGTGTACACTAAAGGATTCTTATCAAAATTGGAATTGCCTGCAGGCGGTATTTGTTGCAAGCAAGAAATCTCTGATTCAACGGAAAGGTGTCCTGGATATTACCCATGAGATGCTTGAGAGACTAGAGGCCCATTTGAGAGCAGTTGGTCAGTTCACGGTGGGCATCTTTTGTTTCTTATGTTTAAGTTGTTTTGTTCTGCAATTTCTGTGGTCTTATCACTTACTATGGCAGGTAACTGCGAACATGAGGGGAAGTAGTGCTGAAGAAGTGGCTGAGAGAATTCTAAGCCAGTCATCATTATCTGGGTTGCAGGTGAGTGTTGAATCCCACTGTTTTCTCGTTCCTTTTTGTCTTTCCTATTTTCCCTTCATAATGATAGTTTGGAGTTCTGAGTTGGAAAAAGTTGAATGTTTCAACCTCTCTCTCTCTCTCTCTCTCTCTCTCTCCACACACACACACACACACACATCAGAGGGTAGCATCATGCACAAGTTTTCAAGATAAAAACCGCAACATAAATGCTAACCTCCACAACCATCAGAGGGTATCATCATGCACATAAAAATAGCAACATAAAGGGGGGGACGTTTTAGTCAGTGGATAATTTTCTTTTCATCTCCTTCATATTCCTAGCTATTCCGTAGATGCTAGAAACCTCCTTGCTATCAATCACAGGAAGAAGAAAATAGAGAGTTAATTGTCCCCTTTTTTTGCTAGTACTATTATTTCCTAAATTGACAGCCATTTTTCACTATATTCCATCACATGTTTTGTGTGCGTGGGAATTGCCTTTTTTTTTTTCATAGTTCTATTAAAGCAAATATTATCATCATAAAAGGTGAAAAACTTATGGTGGCTTTTCTGTGAGCTGCTTCTTCAAGGCCTTGATTTAGTCTTGTACTTCCGTCTCTTAAAGTGATTGATTTGGTCACCTTTCCCTCATAACAAGGTTGAATTTTCTTCATCTAGACAGTATCTCTGGATAAAAACTCAATAGTGGATCACCAAGGAGAAGTGGACATTGACCATTAGGATGGGTTCTCTGTTAAAAGGGTGCGGAAACAATGTACCACCTAATTCTTTATGTTTGCAATGAAATGGATGGATTAACATTTTGTGTCCCCTTTCAAAATAATTGATCTTATGCAATGGTTGCAGATTAGTGTATACAGAAAATTAGCCTAATAATTTGGTAGCATAGCTTCTTTATCCATTTAAAAAGAAACAAACAGTTGGATTTTTCAAGGGTTGGTGACTAAAGAGCCTTTGCTCTTTCGTGTGTCCTCTCCTAAGGTGTACCATGGTATCAAGGTGGCTAACCTTATATTTTTTTAGTGTATAAAGTTCAAAATTTCTTTCTCTATGTGTGCGAGCATGTGTGTCTGTCTGTTCCCCCTTCCTCCTCCCCCCCCAAAAAAAGGCCAATGACATTGCAACAACACATCCCCAACAATTGAAATCTCTTTCAACATAACATGATTGATGGAACATTGTCAAATACCAAAGTTGTGGTATCTGACAACTGGAGGAACCTGCATCAAGCAAATTTGGACTGAGATGTTGAAGCTGGTTTTGCCTGCAATAGTTGCTATTGGGATTGATGACTGTCAAATATCTAAACCTCTGGATTTTTTTTTTTGACAAGTAAAGTGTGTGTATATTAGTTAGAAGTAAAAATAGTTACATGTATGATAGAAAACTGTACACAAAAAGTATACACCTATCCCACCCCTTAACCATGTGACAAATCAGATACACAACCAAGAAGATTTATCTCCCAAATTAGTGTCCCAAGCATTCCACTCATTAAGATCTACATGCAGAGAAGACCAGAAAAACAAAGTCGAAAGCACCCTTCTCAATATCATCTCAAAAGAAGATTCAATACCCTCTAACATTCTGAAGTTCCTCTCTCTCCACACAGTCCAACAAAAAACACCGGGGCACAAATTCCAAAATATCTTTGCACGGCCTTTCCCACTCCTTTTCCCCCAAGATCGAATAAAGTCTGAAAGATTGGGAGTGAATATCTGCATGCTCAAACTTCCTTAAAAAACAGCCAACATCTTCCCACAACTTCACAATGGATAAAAAGATGGTCCACTGTCTACTTCGCCCTCTTGCACATAGCACATCTGTTCAGAATAACCCACCCTCGACTCTTCAAAAGGTCCACAGTTAGAATCTTGTCTTGCCATCCTAACCATAGAAAAAATGCCACCTTAGAAGGCAGTTCCAGTCCCCATATAAGTTTCTCATGAGCAAAGCTTATGATAGAGTCCAACAGAAAGTCAAAAAAGGAACTAACAAGAAAAGTGCCATTCGATTTACAAATCCAACACCTTCTATCCATACCACCCTCCACCTTCACCAAATGTAAATCATGCAATAGGTCCACCAAAGGCTCCACTTCCCAATTGAATAGATTTCTTTTAAATTTGAGATCCCAATCAATAGAAGAACCATAAATTCTCATAATAACCACAACCCTTTCCTCCTTGTTAATAGTTAATTAAAAAAGTACAAGAAATCTAACCTTCAAGGAGGAGTCACCACACCAAACATTCTCCCAAAACTTCACCCTCTCCCCATCCCCAATTTTGAAACGAATCCTTTCATGAAAGTGCAAAAAAGCATTCACAATTGCCCTCCACAAACTATCCATTTCCTCCCCAAATCTCCAAAGCCACTTCCAAAGCAAAGCTTCATTGAAATCTTGCACCCGTGTAAACCAATACCCCCAAATTTCCTCGGCTTGCACATTAGATTCCAATTAGCCCAATGATACTTATCCTTACTGTCTCTATCACACCACAAAAAATCCCTTTCCAACTTCTCCATCCTTCAGGAAATTGAAACCAAAATTTTTAACACAGACAATAAATAGGTAGGGAGATTTGCAAGAGCTGACTTTATCAAAACCAGTTACCCCCTTTAGATAAGTATCTACCTTTCCAAGAAGACAATTTTTTTCTCCATTCTCTCCAAAGTAGGTTCCCACACCGCTTTGGATCTGAAAGAGGACCCTAGTGGATCTCCCAAATATGTGGTGGGCAGCTGTCCAATCTCACATCCCAAAATATCACCCAGTTCTTGCATCCCAAACACCTCACCAACACCAAACACCGTACTTTTCGCCTAGTTGATTTTGAGACCCAAAACCGCTTCAAAGCACACTAGGATACCTCTCAAATAGCCTAGCTGCACACGGGAGGCATCACAAAAAACCAGTGTATCATCAGCAAACTCTAGGTGTGACATACATGGATTGTTGCTCCATGCTTTGAACCCCTCCAGAATACCTGCCTCAAAACCTTTGGTAAGCATTTTGCTAAAAACTTCCGAGACTAAGATGGATAGGAAAGGTGATAATGGGTCACCTTGCCTAATGCCTCTGGGAAGCTTTGAAGAAACCCGATGCTTCACCATTCACAAGAATCGAAAAAGATGCCGAACAAATACAGATGCTGATCCAGTTCCTCCACTTCCTACCAAAACTCATCCTTTCCATCAGATATAGAAGGAAATCCCTTTCCACGAGATCATAGGCTTTCTCCATTTACATAACAAACCACCCTTCTCTTCAGCAAGCCTAGAGTTCAAGCACTCATTAGCTATTAAAACACCATCCAAGATCTGTCTACACCCCACAAAAGCATTCTGATTCTGGGCCACTAATGTAGGGATAACCCTACGCAAACAATCAACCAATAATTTTGTAGAAACTTCCTACATGGCTGATCGGGCAAAAACCTCTCAAACTCGAAGCCCCATCCACCTTCGGAATTAGAGCAATAAATGTGGCATTTGCACTCCTCTTCAATCTACCCGTGTCAAAAAAATCACGAACAGCCTTCAAAAGGTCTCCCTTAATCACCTCCCAACGTCTCTTGTAAAATGCAAACGTAAAACCGTCCGGTCTAGGAGCCTTGTCCCCATCTAGAGCATCAATCACTCCTTTCACCTCTTCTTCCGACACCCTTCTCTCCACCCACATCCTTTCCTCTTCCGAGATGCATTCAAAATCTATACCCTCAAACTTTGGTCTGAAGACATCTTGCCTAGAAAAAAGCTTCTCATAAAACCCAACCAAAGTCTCCTTAATGTTCTTCTCCCCCTCCACAACCCTAACCCACACATGGAGTCGCTCAATCGTGTTGACCCTATTGCGGGCAATGGCCATTCTATGAAAGAATTTGGTATTATTGTCCCCCGAATTCAACCAAAGAGCTCTAGACTTTTGTCTCCAGCTTATCTCATTCAATTTTGCAATTCTTTTGAATTCAATTTTCAATAATGCTCTTTTGGCTAAATGGTTGTGGCGGTTCGGATTGGAGGTCGGGAATCTTTGGAGGATGGTGATTAGTAGTAAGTAGTAAGTATGGATTGGAGGAAGGGGGTTGGAATTCTAGAGCTAGTAGAAATTCTTACGGGATAGGTTTATGGAAAGCTATTTGCAGCAATAAGGTTATGTTCGATAAAGGAGTTAGATTCTAAGTGGGAATAGGAGATGGGACTAAATTTTGGAATGATATTTGGTGTGGGGAGGTATCACTTAGAGAGATTTCCGGGAGTAGCGGTGATAGCTTCTAATATCAATGCTTGGGTGAAGGATCATTTGGTTTTTGAAGAAGCAAGGTGGAGATGGGATCTGAAATTCAGAAGGAACGTTTTGGATTGGGAGGAGGAGGAAGTTGTTGGATTATTGTGGGAGTTAAATACGGTTAAATTAGGGGTGAAGGAGATATGAGATCTTGGTTATGGTCTGACAAAGGTTTGTTTATGGTGAGTTCAATGTATAGTTCTCTGATGGAAGGTGCGACGTGGGAAGGCTTGTGGAAGTTGATTTGGTGTGCTGGTTTACCCTCTAAGGCATCCTTTTTTATGTGGACTGCAGTTGTGGATAAAATTCTTACTTTAGATAATTTTAAAAGTAGAGGATGGCAGTTGGCATCTAGATGTTGCTTGTGTAAAAAAGAGGAGTCTTCCTCTCATATTTTTCTACATTGCGATTTTGCCCGGAGCTTGTGGGATGCGTTCATTCAAAGATTTAGACTGGTTTGGGTTATGCAGAAGGATTTGAAAGAGGCTCTTGCGAGTTGGGGATGGAACAAGGAGAAGGCGGGAAGGAGGAGTATTATTCTTTGGAATGCCTGTCCCGCTGCTATTCTTTGGTAGATTTGGAGCGAGAGGAATAGCAGGATTTTTTAAGGCAAGGAGGTATCGGTTCAGAGGCTGGCTGATAGGACCTTATCCCTGATCTTTTTTTTGGGCCAATACTCGTAAGGAATTTCAGGAGATTTGGTAGGAAGAATTTGACAGCAAGTGGTGTCTGTTCTGGGATTAGTTCGGTTTACATTCTTAAGGATTTACTTTATACTCTGATGTGGAATTATGTACAGTTTTTTTTTTTTTATACCTATATTAATATATGATTAACTTTTACTGATAAAAAAAGAACTTCTCCCTAGCCACCCAATTATCCTTACTAACATAGTGTAAAGGATCGTCCGATCCCGAGTTGAAACTGATCCTTATTTAATGTAAAATACAATGACTTGGTCCGATCCCGAGACGGATCGGGCAATCCAACCCGGAATCGGCGAGTCGGATCGTCCGAGTTGGGTTTTTAAATTTTTTTTTAATTGATTTGAGATCGTCCGATCCCCGAGTTGAAACTGAGATTAAACACTATGTTATTAAGGTCACCGCCCTCCTCCATAACATCAAAGCCCTTGATCCACAATAGAACATCTTCCAATTTCTTATCAACCCTCCCAAAACAAGCCTTGTTCCACTCCTTTAGTAGACCCTTCAGCCCCTTTAATTTCCTACAAAAGACATGAGAGGGCGACCCAGAAAAAGAGAGATTACTCCACCAAGATCCCACCAAAGAGATAAAGTCCTCAGCCTCCAGCCACATGTTCTCGAATTTAAACGGAGTAGCTCGTCTAGAAACAGGCTCCCAAATGAGAATAATAGGAAGTTGATCCGAAGTAGGTCTAGCCAAAGCGTCACACTTCACCCCCACAAACAAAGCTTCCCATACAGGAGAGATAAAAAACTTGTCAATCTTGGATAAAGATGGAGGAGTCTGATTATTAGACCAACTATAATCTGCACCCCTAATCGGCACATCTAGCAAATGACATTGGTTAATAAAATCAGAGAAAACACGCATCTCCCTTGGCGAAAAGGCACAATTAGCTCACTCATAGCAAAATCTGATCATGTTGAAGTTACTATCCACACACCAAAGACCTTGTCAATTCATTTTCTGGTTCTCCAACTCCTCCCATAAAATACCAGTCCTACTATGATCATTTGGGCCGTAAACACATGACACCAGCCATGATTCACTCCCATTCACACTTTTAAGTATGCCATTCAAAGAGAAAACCCCCTCAAAAATAGAATCTAACCTGAATTTATCTTTTGTCCATCCCACTGCAGGACCCCCCGCAGTCCCAATAGCAGCCTTTGAAGCCCAATTCATTCTCCCCCCTCCCCAAACATCATCCAAAAATCTCAAATTCCCAATAGCCAATTTAGTTTCCTGCAAGAGCACCACATCCACATTCACATATTTCACCAAAGAAGAAACACCTCTGGATTTTTCATAATGTGGCTATTAAATCAGTTGCTGTGAGAATAAGAATGCCTTCAAAGACTAAGGAAAATGCAATGGGCTTTGAAAATATGCTCAGTTCGAGCTTATCCTTATCTATTCTGAATGCAATGGACCTTGAAAATCTGTTCATTTCAAGCTTATCTGGACAACTGGGCCATTTCGGTTGCAGAAGACTGCAAAATAAAATAAAAAAAAAAGACTGCAAACAGGTTGCAAGGGTTTGGGTCTGATGGAATCCTTATTCTCAGTGCATATGTGGAATTTTTTTTTCATGATAAAAGCTTTTGATTCTGTTTATCAATGGAGAAACAACAGAAAGAGGAAGACTGTTGATAGAAGCGTTTGCAACCTCCTGCAAAATTAGGATGCTGAGCATCCATATATCATGAGCCAAAGTTATGTACTTTCACGTGGAGGTATCTCAAATTCTCATGATTGACCTCTGAACAAAAAATTCTTTGTTAGTTTTGGTCCAAGCTAATCTATCCTTTTGATAACTTCTTTCCCAATTGAAATTCCTGTATTACGTATATTTCAACATCACATCCCCAACAATTGAAATCTCTTTCAACCTAACATGATTGATGGAACATTGTCAAATACCAAGGTTGTGGTATCTGACGACTGGACGAACCTGCATTCAAGTAAATTTGGAATGAGAGGTTGCAGCTGGTTTAGCCTGCAATAGTTGCTATTGGGATTGATCAGTGTCAAATATCTAAACCTCTGGATTTTTTCAGAATGCGGCTATGAAATCAGTTGCTGTGAGAATAAGAAAGCCTTCAAAGACTAAGGAAAATGCAATGGACTTTGAAAATCTGCTCAGTTCAAGCTTATCCATATCTATTCTGAATGCAATGGACCTTGAAAATTTGCTCATTTGAAGCTTATTTGGACAACTGAGCCATTTCAGTTGCAGTATAGAAAAAATTGAAAAATAAAGAAATAACGAAACATCAAATTTGGTGAATGTAATATGTTAAACGGGTGCATCTGTATTTAAGCAAATTCAAAATGCTATATTAGAAAGGAAAATAGGGGAAACAATCCCTTTTTTGGTTGTTCCTTTGGCATGTCTAAATGGCATGACTTCACACAAAATTTGTAGCCCTTTTAAGGTCCACAATGTATTTGTTCTTATCATGCAACGTCCAGAGTTTTAGAGGGAATGAGAGTGCAGGTAGTGATACTTTAAGAATCCCTTTCAACTTCAAAAGTGACCTTGAAATGCATAGACAAATATATGGAGCTTGTACATTTACCTTCTTTCAGTAGCTGATATTCGAGTTTGCTGCATGCCTATCATTGTTGAAAAAAAATCTCATAGTAGTCATTCTCCAACCATGCCTTTCCTGTTATTCTAGTTAGTGGTTAATGGATATTAATTTACATTGGTGGTTCCTTTTCTCGGAGTTGTAGCTCTAGTTTCATAATTTATTTTGTCTTTGCTGAAACTTCATCTCTGTGTAGTAGTACTTGTTGGAGGAGAACATATTAAGTTTTCCTTTAATTAAATAGGAGAATCGGTTGTCCTACTACTGAAATCTTCTTGTTGTAGGGATTTATGAAGAAATTTATGGAGAGGCATCCAAAGTACAGAAATTTCATTATTATTGAATTTTATAAGACCATCAACATACAGATGGGGCTTCTTTTTGATTGGTAGGGTAGGCCAGGCCAAATCCCATACCATGTAGTCAAATTGAGCTGCAGGCAAATCTTGATGCCATAACAAACATGTATGCATGTGTGTGTGCTTGTGCATGCTTGCATTCACCTGTGCATAGTGTTTAAACTCGGTATCGGATTGGGGATCGTCGATCCAACTCGGGATCGGCCGATCCAAACATGGCCCAATTTTTATTATTTAAAATCATAAATTTTTTTAAGGGGTATTGAATGATCCATATTGGATAGTCCGATCTGACTCATCTGAAACCGAGTCGGATTGTTTGGATTGAATGATATGACTCGGTTTCAGACCGAGTCGAGAATTTCAGCATTTTTTGGGATCGTGACTCGTCCTGAATCGATCCCGAGTTGTATCGGCCGATACGACTTGGGATCGGCCAATACTTAACACTATGCACCTTTGTATGTATATATGTATTTTTAGTGATTATTTTGATCTTTACTTCGATTAAGCGCTAGTAGTGAATTATCTCTCCCGAGATTCTTTCAGATTCCAAAGATTGGTTTTCTAGAACTTTGCAGAATCCATATTGAATTTTATGAAGCTCTGACTTCTTCTCATGGTTATATATATATAGGGACCGACTGTAAGTCCAGTCTTCCGCAAACGTGATGGAAGAGTTGCAGCAGACTACTATGCTATCGTCATATGTGTACCTAAAAAGGCACTTTACAAGTCTGTCCTGCAGCTGAGAGCGGTGAGACTAACTGCCCCATTTATGTATCCAATATTTTTCATGCAAGAACTGTAGTATTTGTTGCTACAAATAACTCTCTCTAGGCAGGGTAAAACTTAACGAAGACTTGTATTGCATCCCATATCTGAAAGAGGCATGATGGCCCATAATAATACCGGATCATCCCTTTGTTTCTTGAATCCTATCTCTATTCAAAATCCAATTCTTTAAAACGCAACTGCTTTCCTTGTTGGGAACTTGTCAGATATGAATTTGCTTAATGAGACTTGTGAGTTTAGTTGCTCAATTTTTTTTTGCATATGCAGATTGGAGGAAGTGGAGTACTGATTTCTCCTTTGACCTACATCTTTGATGAAGAGACTCCAAGATGGCGCGATCTTCTTGCCAAACTTGGGCTGTAGCGTTCCGGTGGGAAATTTCAGTTGTGTCATGCATATCCCTCTAGCTAATAGTAGTAATATCCGGAGAGCATGTTTTGCTCAAGAAAATGAATGGGACAAGAGTCTGAACAAAAATCGCCGGTGGCAAGATCTCATCAACGAGGAAACTTGTGTGTATTTTATTTAATCAGATTCAAGTTCTGTGGCAGAGATCTCATCAATCGAGAAATTTTGTTAATTTTACATTGTAATCATACTTATGCAGGTTTGAGGGATTTTCACCATTTGCCAATGGAAAAATGCCTCAAGGATTCATGCGACTATTTAGTCAAAGAAACGCAATGTGGGATAAGAAACTCGGCAAGTCCCAAATCCAGTTTCAGGTGAGAAAAAAAGGAATAAAGGAGAGACTTTTAAGAGAAGTGAATAAAAGAGAAGAAAGGATGGGTAGGTTGGTGGGACACCTGAAATCTGGTGTGACTTGCAGTTCACACATCAAACAATAGTAGAAAATGAGAGAATTATAGGTCTCTCGCAATAGAGTATCGTCATGTGATGAGAGATTCAAATGAAGACATGTTCAAATAGGATTTATTTATTTATTTGGTATTTTAAGGTTTTAAGATTCATCTTTTTTCTTTTAGGATTTAGCAATTTTTTTAGGGTTTTAATTTTCTTCAAGGTTTAATTATTAGTATTTAGGGTTCATCTTCTCATTTATTTATTTCATTTTAAGATTTTAAGGTTAATCTCTGTCTTTTTTAAGATTTTTATTATTTTCAATTTTTTGTAAAGGTTTGGCATTTAGGGTTTCGGAGTCCTATTCCCTTTTAGGGTTTTAATTTAGGATTTTAAGATTATAAGTTTTAATGCTTAAAATTTAAAATTTGTATAATTTTTATATTTTTTATTTCAAATCTTTTTCTTTAACTTTATTTTAATGGTTTTCGTTTTGAGTTTGATTAAAACTCTTGTCAAAATGTGATCAAGTGGGGACCTATATGGCCCCTCCTGGGTGACCTTACAATTCAACAATAAAATAAACATAGTAAGATGAAGATCACAATAATGCACATAGATATATGTGGTTTGACAAAGCTTACATCAAGAGAGAAGAAGTTTCTACTATGTCAAATAACAAATTAGGGTTACAACTTATATTCCTACCTGATATATAAGACAAATTTCCAATATATCCTTGCAGTAGTTCGAGGCTTCTATTCCTTGCACCCCCCAATCCCATAGTATTGACCTAGGGAGGGAACTATCCCATGGATCCCTTAGGTTCCTCTTAGGCTGCGTTTGGCCTGGATTGTGCTTTTGGGTTAGCACTCATTGGATAAGTAGCTCAATGGAAGCCCTTATCCAGAACAACAATAAACTGCTCACTTGAAGAAAATAGCGTTTGATAAATACATTTATTTAAGTGCTTATAAAAGTTTAGGGATAAAATATGTATTATAAAAATATTATTAGAGTTTAAAAATAACATTTATTCAAGTGCTTATGAAAGTTTAAGGGTAAAATAGGTATTATGAAAATATTACTAAAATTTAGAAATAGCTTCCCGCATAAGTGATAAGAGAAGCTGCTCTCCTTATCGGTAGCCTTCCTAAACTGCTTATGGGTAAGCACTTACCCATTAGGAGTTACCAAATACACTTTTAATTTTAAAAAGTGCTTTAATAAGCTATAAGCTGAAATAAGCACTTATATAAGCGGGGTAGTTAAGGCGGCGTTTCGCCCAGCTTGTGCTTATGGATCAGCACTTATTGGATAAGTGGCTCAATGAGAGCACTTATCCACATCAACAATAAGTGTTTACTTGAAGCAAATTGCGTTTGGTAAAAACATTTATTCAAGTGATTATGAAAGTTTAGGGGTAAAATAGGTATTATAAAAATATTATTAAAGTTTAAAATAACATTTATTTAAGTGCTTATGAAAGTTTAGGGGTAAAATTGGTATTATAAAAATATTATTGAAGTTTAAAAATAACATTTATTTAAGTGCTTATGAAAGTTTAGGGGTAAAATAGGTATTATAAAAATATTATTAAAGTTTAAAAATAACATTTATTTAAGTGCTTATGAAAGTTTAGGGGTAAAATAAGTATTTTAAAAATATTATTAAAGTTGTGAAATTAGCTTAACGCATAAGAGCTTGGAAGAAGTTGCTCTCAACATCTTCTCTTTATGGGTAGCCTTCCTCTACTGCTTATGGATACACACTTACCCATAAGTCCATCCAAACACATTTTTAAATTTAATAAGTACTTATATTTTTAAATTTAATAAGTACTTATATAGGCTATAAGCTACAATAAATGTTTATAGAAGCAATGCAAACGCCACGTAAGGCATTTTATGATCAGGAGAATAAGTTCATAAAAAGGCGTAAGATTGGTAAATTCATTTGAGGAGCGTGTGGAAGATAGCAAATGAATGGTGGTAGTGATTTTTGACTTCAACAAAACTTTTTGATCAGTCAAAAACAAAAAGTTTAGCTACCATTTGTGGATCTGAGTAGATACCTTCTCCATAATTTTGGATGGTTGCACCTTTTGTTTGTTTGTATTTTTTTTAGTTAGTCTATAGCAAGATTTTTATTCTTGGGATCCGGGCTGATCTCGAGCCGAATCGCCGATCTGGTTTTGGATTGGTCGATTTTAGTCCGATCCAACTTTTGGATCATCCTTTGAAAAAAAGAAGAATCGGACCAGATCGGCCGACCCGTACCGGTATCGGTTGGATCTGTTTGATCTAAAGTCACTTGATACAATAAGTTGAATCGTAGCTTGGGATCGGCCGGTCCCGATCCGGATCTATATCCGAATTCAATCCAAAAATCTCGAATATGGTCATCCCTTGAATCGAATATAGATCTAAATAATCATTTTCAATTAAAATTGAATTCGAATATGAATTTGATCTTATCCGATCCGAGATTAGATTTTATAAAATTTTAAAATATTTGATTTATTAATCTTTGAAAATTATTCCTTCCTCACCGAAAATAAAAAATAAATAATAATAAAATTATATGGAATGATTTTGGGTTAATTTTGTTGGTTCCAAATAGACCCGAATCCTAGGAAGTTCTAGATTGAACCCGATTACATATAGGGTCTATAAATCCAGAACCGAATCTGTTGAAATGGGTCGGATCTGTTGGGTACCGGGCACACATTGATACCCTCAATGTAGGACAATATGGGAATTGAACTTGGATCGGATAACCAACCGACCCAAATCGACTTTGATTGGATTTCTAAATATTTGGTTTGGTTTTAAAATTATAAAACCGAATTAGATCAGGTTAGTTTTGGGTTGAAATCTCGTTTAAACCGAATTGAACTGACCTGATTTAGACTGAATATTACAATCTATATTATAATTCATAATAAGTATTATATTTTGATTCGGTTTGGTTTGGGTTTAGGTTTTTTCTATTTTGATTCGGTTTGGTTTTTGATTCCCGAGTTTAGTTCTCAATTCTGTTCGGTTTAGTTTTGGGTTAACCTTCACTAACCACAGTTTGGTCTTGAGTTGATATAAATTTGAACCAACTCGAACGGAGTTGCACCCAGTTCAAATGATGAGGCCCAACGATCGCCTGAAATGACACCTGTACAAGGGCGAACCAAAGCCTAAACCACTGAAATTTGCTGTTTGAGGTGAAATTCATTGTACATAGGACAAGTGCGATTTTTCAAATAAGTTGTTACATTTGAAATTTGTTTCATTAAATTTCTAAGTTTGGAACCTTTTTTAAAATAATCCAAAAAAATAAGTCAACAAAATTTCAAGAGAACAACTAGACAATAAGATGAGTATATTTTATGCATGATTGAATTGATTAATTAGGTAAACCCAACTAGTATAACGTGTCCTTCAACTTGCACTCATTTCACATATCCAAGTTTTAGACCTAAAAGCATTTGCTATAAGGGAGAAAAAGAAAACACTCCTAAATGGGGGATACTAAGAAAATACATAATATTATGCAAAATAATAAACAAAAAATAAAAAAAGAATAATATTTTTGATTAATTAATTTGTAAAGGTTTATGTAAAATTTTATTTCTTTTAGTAGGCCATTTTTTTAGTAGATAAGATCTTCCTTGGAATGAACTCTAGAATATAAAAAATAAAGAAAAATAATAAATAGTTACATTTATATTATTTATTAAATAAATATACTTAATTTTAATGGATGAAATTGATCGAGATCAAAGGTGTTTTTGTCATATCTCTTTTTAGAGTAAAGATATAATAAGCTTTTTAACTACAAGAATATGGTTGCAAAGGACATTTTAAAATGTAAAATAAAAATGCAAAATATGATAATATAAGCTATAAACAGAAATATAGAAAAACATATATTAAAACATAAAGGTATAAAATTTGAAGAAAAAAAAGACTAAAAAGAAGAAAAGAAAGCACACATATATATATATATATATATATATAGAGAGAGAGAGAGAGAGAGAGAGAGAGAGAGAGAGAGAGAGATAAAAATATCACAGAAAAAAAAGAGAGAGATAAAAGTTAGTATGTATAAAAATAAATGGATGTAAGGTTGTAATTTAAAAAATGTGTAAGATTGTAATTTAAAAAGAATTAAAAATAAGTGTATATAAAAACAAATGGAAATGGATATAAGATTGTAATTTTAAAATATATATGAGTATAGTATTATCATTGTGAAATCTATGAGTTTAAACTAATAATTTCAAAAAAAGTAAAAAAAAGAAAGAAAAAAAGATAAAAAACTTTTGGGATTGTGAAAAGGTTATAATTTTAAATATATATTTCATATTATAATTATATATATATAATTATATATATATATATATATATATATATAGATACTAGTCATAACGCACGTGCGTTGCACGTGATAATCCACTACTAATAATAAAATGATAGCATAGCTTTATAAATAGATTTTATTAATTTTAAATGAAATTCAATAATTTTTGGTTCTAATATCAAAATAATCTAATATAGCTATGTTTAGAAATCTATGCTTAGAGACACAACTCAAGTGTTATTTTTTTTTTTTTCCAATTGACTATTAGCTAGCTGTACAGATTTGAACTTTATTTTCGTATATCTTTGAACTTACATTAATTTATTGAGAATGACATATATGTATATTCTTGGTCTTTCTCTATGTTTTCTTTAAATCTCTATTTTCAAATGCTAGAAATTTATTTAGGATCAAGAAGGATTAGACCACTATCATTCACAACTCCTACACACTTGTTGGATCCATGAGATGTTGGGTAAGTCATTACTTTTGTGTGCCAATTTATATGTCAAAGGGAAACACGCAATGGAGTTGCATTACCATATAAAGGACATTATCCAAGACTCCAAGTAAATATAATTTTGATTCTCACTACATTTGTTATATCTCCAAGTGATTATATCTTCAACATAAGTAGGAAATTATTTTGTGAATTTCAAATATTCCAAACTCAACTAAAGATAGGATTATCTTCCAGCAAGAACATCCTCCCTTCCTTTGTTCAGAAGAGCCACCATGCAACTCTTCTAGTTGTGATTTATCCTCTGATGATAAATTATATGAAACACTACATTCACCAGTCAATGGATTGCACAAAGTGTCCATTATAACAACATGAAACTGTTCAACGGCTCTAAAATTTTTGCAATATGCCTCAACTTCTACAATGTCACCAGGTACTGAACCACTCCAAGAAAAATGCGATAAATCCTTAGACTGGAAAAGGTCTTCAAATCCATATAAAACCCGTGTCAGTTTGTGAGATATATTGATTCCTAAAGAGTCTATTATCCTTTCCAAAGGTTAGTGAAAATGAATCACTATATAAGGAAAAACGAAGACGCGATGAGTAAGAAAAACAGCAGGGTAAAAGATAAAGATACATAAAGATGAGGCTTGAGACAAAAAAGTGACCTTGTAGTTGTGAGTAGATGAGAATCGAGGTAATAAATAGAACATATGATTCATTCACCAAACCTCACATTTTTGACTCACCACAGAACTTCAATCAAATCCCATTTAGGATCAATCTATCTAAAAATCTACAAAAGCGAATACGAGATGGGCGAGATTGAAGAAAGAGTAACAATAATCATTCCATCTTAAAACAGGCTGTAAGTATTATAACCTTATTGAATTAATGGTATAATCAACATAAACCAGATGGCGACCAGGTAAGAACGACGATGAAAACAAAAAAAAAAAAAAAAAAAAAAAAAAAAATCTTGCTGAAAATATCTTCCTACTGTAGTTAATATGCTAATAAGCAAGTGCGTGAAACACCTCATTTCACATCTTTCTTACAATAATATATATATATATATATATATATATCTTTTATGCATGCCAGGAACCTAAAGAGGGTAACGAAATCATTTAAATGGACTTTTCGTCGTAGGGGCATATGATTGCTCAATAGTCCTAAAAGATCATTTCTTGTACACCTTTCATCATCGAAACAAAAACCACCATCTTCCACCTCCATTCCAGAAACAGAGCAATTCCAAATCAACAAATGCAAATCATTGACACCCAATTCACAATCTTCGTTTTACTTTCCACCCAATTAATTAATTGCCAAACACATTCAGTCCACAAGCTAGCTCTCTAAGTCTAAAGATCAAACACCATGTCCCCAGAAGGACACTAAACAAGCAAAAATAAAAGAAACAAACAAAAAGAACAACAAATCATCACTTGAGTATCCAAACCAATGTGACAGTAGAAACCCAGACCGCCCAGATTGATCTTTTCACTGCAAATGACACCCAAAGCCAAGGAGGTTCCGCTCCTTGTCTTATATAGATTTTTCAAAAAAAAGTCTTCTAATCTTTTAAATGTTAAGAGGAAGATGATCAGGAGCCGTTACAGTTAATAAGAGAAGACCTGACCTTTAAAATCTATCTCATGTAAATACATAGACAACATTAATATTATATTAAATGTTGTGGAAATAAGAAGATGACAACTAAAAAATAATGTTTTTGGTTTTAGGATACTAGAAGATCTATTAAGCTTTCAAGATAATGCCTATTGATTCATGGGTCCCACGTAGATTAAACATATATATATTTTGATATCTAAAATAACCTTCTCTTTTTACAGAGTGTAGTTATACATGTGTGTTAATAACATAAACAGTTAAGGGTATTTTTGTCAAGAAAATGATACTTATAAAAGCAAAGGTTTTTTTTTGGACTAAAATTAAAAGTGAAAGACAATAAAATCATTATTTAAGATTATATTACTAAAAGAAATTGTAATCAATTTTAGAAAAATTATAATTATAAAAGATAAAATCTTAAAAGCCATAAAATAAAACTCCAATAATTTAAAACCTTAAAAAATTGATTCAACTTTTATAAGTAAGATGATATGATAATTGGAGAGGCTACTATGTAATGCCACTCTACGTAAGTAAGTAGAGTGAGCATTTAAGGAAGGTATAGGAGGGGCTTTCAAAACTTTGGGGGCTCCACACAGGGGGACGGACTGGTTGCATCGTTGGCCATTGGAAGATTATCAGATATAATCAGCTCAATTGGTTTAGGTGGTTGGTTAGCTTCGACAGCCTTTCGCAACCATCAACTTAGCTACGACAACTCTTCGACCGTCTCGTCCTCGTACGACCCTCAAACAAGTCCCTTGGTTACTTGGGGAAGAAAATCAGCTGTGGTCTACGGTGTAGTCCACGCTGTCGGGTGGCCTATGATTGGATGAAAATACATTTGGAGTTATTTTTTAAACCAATCAGAGGGCCATCTGGATAACAACATAGACCACAACTAATTTCTACTCGTTACTTAGTGTTATTTTATGTCGTTTGTGTTATTAGTGTAAGAATCCATATCGAAGGAAGAGCCCCAATCTTTACTTTTTTTCTAATCATATTTAGGGGTGTCAACGGGTTGGATTTAGGATGGTCCGCAAGTCCCAGAATTGAACCCTATATAATAGGGACAGTTCCAGGTCTTGTCGCTTCCGGATCCGGATTGTCACCCTTAGTCTCAGAACCGAACTCGCAAATATCTGATTCTTAACAGATACCTGTCAGCGATCCGATATTTATTACACTAATGTATATTAAAAAGTATTTATTTTAATTATATTAATATTATTTGATTATCATGATAACCATATCATTCCAAAAACTTAGATTAATCTAAATTTAGAAAGAATATTTGCACCAAAACATATTACACACCATCCATATCATAAAATGATGTCTAATACAAATGGACATTTAAAAATTAAAAATTGTAAATTAATTTTTCTTTAGTTTTAATTAAATTAATTAATTAATATTATAATTATTTATTATTGACAATTTAACTAATAAATTATTTAAATATAAATTAAATATTTATTTAGTTTCAAATATCATATCTTTAAAGAATAATTAATGAATTATTCATGCCCGATACTTGATGGGTACCCGTCGGATATACATACCAGTAGACCCGATTTTTAACTTGTCCATCTTTTATAGAACCAAAAATGGACCCGATTATGAACTGAGTTCGTTTAAACGGGTTCGATTCTATTGTGTTTGTCGAGTATGAGTACCCATTGACACTGCTAATCATATTTATTATTGGTGGCTAGGTACACGACCGATCTTTTTCTGTAAATCAGGTTCACCGGTGTGTTGTAGTGCCTGGGTCGAAAACCACACTTTGAGAAAAGTATAAATTCTATGGCATGGCTGCACAAACGTGAACGATTATCGTTATATGACTGATCAAGTGACCAACTACAGGGTGGATTTGTGTAATTTGGATTGAGTTGGTTTGGATTTAGGGTTTTTTACTTTGATTCGGTTCAATTTTTGGTTGGTTCTCAACTGGGTTCGGTGTGGTTTTGGGTTAACCTTCACTAAGCACTGTTCAGTCTCAGGTTTATGAATATTTTTTTTTTGTATTTTTTATTGAAAGTGTGAAGAATATGTAGCAACATTTGTAAATATAGATATATATGAAGATTGTAAGAAATTTTTATTAATAAAATAAGAAAAAAAAAAAGAATCGGGCTTAATCGGGCAGGCTCGGGCTTTTCATATTAATTTAGGACTGGGATTGGGTTTAATTCTTAGGCCCGAAAACTGGGCCGAGTAGGGCTTGGGCATGCATAACACTCCTAATTATCCTATGTGAGTCCGGACCGAACCCGAACCCGAACCCGGAACGCCCAATTGTCACCTCTACAGTAGTATGGTATCTGCTAAAGTCCAACTAATTTCTGTTAGGTAGGACCCACTCACTCACCAATCCATACGATACGTTACATCATACAAGTCGTGATTGAAATTTTAAACGACTTCTTAAGTCTTGGATGGGGTCCACTTGTGGGACCCACCAAAGACTAAACCTATAAAACGACATTCTATCTAAATGCGTTAGTCAAAAGTCAAACGAGCAGAAGCATGCTTCACTTCCTCCCTCTCTCTTTCTCTCTCTTCTCTCTGTGTCAGTCAAGGTCTTTGGTCCAGTCAACCAACACATCTTCTCTTCCATCTCTTCCCCATTTCCCACAAACAGTTCACAATACCCATAAAACCCATTCCCAGTCTTCCTCTCTTCGCCTTCGAATATATAGAAAAGAAAGAAATTCATTGTGTAAGATAAGCTTCAACCCTCTAAAATGAGCAGGTATGTGCAGAGCTCCTCTCTTCTTCTCTTCTTCTTTTGGCTTTTCCCTCTGGTTTTGTCTCACCTCACTCAAAGCCAGAGGAGCACCATGATCAGACTTGCTGCAATGGTGAACAGTATTAACACATCTCCTCATCACTGGAACACCACAGACCCAAACCCATGTTCATGGAAGGGAGTCACTTGCAGTTCCAACCCTATCTCCATAACCCATCTCTCCCTCCCTGGATTTGGTATTTCTGGTTCTGATTTTCTTAATGGGGTATGTCAGATTGATTCTTTACAGTCTCTTGATCTCTCCAACAATCTTCTGAGCTCAATCCCTGATGGGTTCATCAGAGATTGTGGAGAGATTAATGGGTTGAAGATGTTGAATTTCAGTAAGAATAGGTTGTCTGGTTTATTGCCTGCTTTTAATGGTTTTGATGGGTTACAGTTCTTGGACTTGTCTTATAATTCTTTTGTGGGAAATATTGGTTTTCAACTAGATGGGTTGGTTGGACTTAGAAGCTTGAATCTAAGCACCAACCTGTTTAATGGTTCTCTTCCGACCCACCTTGGAAAATCCATGGTTTTGGAGGAATTGCAGCTCTCAACCAATTCCTTCCAAGGTCGAATCCCGGAAGAACTCGTGGCTTACCAAAACCTGACTTTGATTGATCTCAGTGAGAATCAGCTTTCTGGGTCTGTTCCTGATAGAATAGGAGAGCTCTCAAACTTGGTTACAGTCGTACTGTCTTCCAACAATCTAAATGGAGCAATACCCAGTAGTCTTTCGATGATTGCGACGCTGTCGCGGTTTGCTGCAAACGAAAACAAATTTACAGGTGAAATTCCTCATGGAATTTCAAGATATATGAAGAATTTGGACCTCAGTTACAATAGTTTGAGTGGATTGATCCCATCAGACCTCCTCTCACAATTGAACTTGCGGTATGTAGATCTATCTAACAATTTGTTAAAAGGTCCAATCCCCACAAACATCTCCCCAAGCTTGTTTCGGTTGCGACTCGGAAATAACTCGCTTAACGGGAGTATTCCTTCGGTAGCAGTATCGAAATTGACCTATCTTGAACTGGATAACAATAAACTGAGTGGGAGAATTCCCCTTGAACTGGGAAGCTGCCAGAGTTTGGCATTGTTGAATCTTGCAGAGAATGAGTTGACAGGAGAGCTGCCAATCCAGTTGGGAAACCTTAGCAATCTTCAAGTTATGAAGCTCCAATCTAACCGGCTTGTTGGAGTAATCCCTGATCAAGTTCTCCAATTGCAGAATCTGTCGATACTGAATATGAGCTGGAATTCGCTAACGGGTTCAATCCCCTCTTCTATATCCAGCTTATATTATATTTCCAACTTCAATTTACAGGGAAACAACCTCAGTGGTTCAATACCCGATTCGATTGGCAGCTTGAACTCACTGTTAGAACTCCAGCTTGGGAGTAACCAATTGAGTGGGAAGATTCCGAGGATGCCGCACAAATTGTCAATTGCTCTGAACCTCAGTAGCAACCTCTTTGAGGGGCCTATCCCAGATGCTCTTGAATTGTCCGGGTTAGAGGTTTTAGATCTTTCAAACAACAGATTTAATGGTGAGATTCCACCATTTCTCACTAAAATGGCAAGCCTTACACAGTTAGTGCTTTCTAACAATCAGCTCTCTGGGTTTCTACCGGATTTCCCACAGTATATTTCTGTTAAATCAGGTGGAAATAAGGATCTAAGAACTACAAGAACTCCTAACCCCACACAGACGTCATCGAAGAAGAGGCACTCTACTGGAGTTGTAGTGGCCATTTCAGTTGGTGCTGCTGTTCTTGCTGTTGGGTTCATTGCAGTGATTGTCGTATTGGTTTCGAGGCATCTCTATAGAGTCAACGACGAGAACGTAGAATCAGAAGAGCATCTCCAACTCCCTCAGGTTATCACCAGGCATCTGATAACTACAAACGCGATCCACAGGTCGAGGATCGACTTCACAAAAGCCATGGAAGCAGTTGGTAATCCATCTAACATCACACTGAAGAGTAAGTTCTCTACCTACTATGAGGCTGTCATGCCCTGTGGGAGGAGCTATTATGTAAAGAAGCTTAACTGGAGTGACAAGATATTCCAACTGGGAAGCAACGAGAGGTTTGGACAAGAGCTAGAGATGCTAGGGAAGCTGAGCAATTCAAATGTTATGATCCCTCTGGCTTATGTTCTTACTGCTGACAGTGCTTACCTCTTCTATGAATATGCCGAAAGGGGAACACTCTTCGATGCTCTTCATCGAAACTTGGGAAATGATTTGGATTGGGCAAGCCGATACTCGATAGCTGTTGGAGTAGCTCATGGTTTGGCCTTTCTACATGGGTGCACCACTACTGGTCCAATTCTACATCTTGACCTCTCAACCAAAAGCATCCTACTTAAGTCCCTCAAGGAGCCCCAGGTTGGGGATATCGAGCTTTGTAAGGTAATCGATCCTTCGAAAAGCAGTGGAAGCCTTTCGACGGTTGCAGGTTCTGTAGGGTACATTCCTCCAGGTAACATTGTTTCTCCACAAGTCTCATTCATATCTGGAGTTGTCGTTTTAAGTTTTCTAAACCTTTTGATGTTGTTTTATTGCTTGCAGAATATGCTTACACAATGAGAGTGACCATTCCTGGGAATGTCTACAGCTTTGGGGTTGTTCTGCTAGAATTGCTTACCGGAAAACAAGCAGTCAGTGGGGGGACTGAGTTGGCCAAGTGGGTATTGAGTAACACAACGCAGCGCGATAGATGGGCTCAGATTCTCGACTCTAGTGCCGGTATAACATCGATTGGAGTTCGAAGTCAGATGTTATCAGTACTGAAGATTGCTCTGAGCTGTGTTAGTCCCTCACCAGAAGCAAGGCCAAAGATGAAGAGTGTGCTAAGGATGCTACTAAATGCAAGATGAACACAATCATATGATATACTATGGGCATAAGTTATAGACAGATCAGTTTCTACAGAAAATTGTTAATTTGAAATATGGTCCTTCTCTATCTACTGCTATAGGCACAAGTTATATCTTTTTTCTTTCTTTTTTTTTTTTTTTAATTTTTATATAAGGAGAGAAAGAATTGGTAGTCCTCAGCTTGTATGTAAAGATGGTTAAGCTATTTTCATACTTCATATACCATTTTTGGAGATCCAAGAACTCAATCATATGAATACGTAAAATAAAAGATTTTGTTAAGAACCACTTAATCTAAAAGCTTAAGTTGTTTGAGAACGGCACAACAATGTATATCAAATGGTTCAACACCCTTTTGCATGTGCGGGCTCTGTACGGAAACAACACATTCGTGGGAGAACACACAGGGTACCAAGGCAAACACACAACAAAAGATTTTTCCCGTCTTAGCAGGAAAAGGACGGAAGTGGATTCTCTCTCTCTCTCACTCTTAACGCTTTCATCCCCATATGCAGAGGAAGAAGATCCCATCTTTCTAAGCATTTTTTCCCTGAAATGGGCTTTGAATTATGAAAAAATGAGGATATATGGACTTGAGTGTTGGATTCCATATAATAGAAACTGGAAACTATCTGTAAGCAAGAGTCCATCTGAGAATCTTATGTAATGTTAGAAGAATTCAGTCACTTAGAACCATCTTGTCAAATATAAAAGAGCTTTAATTGTCAACAATGGCAACATGGTTACTGGCTGTCAAGGCCTAAATTTGATCAAATTCAACTTGATTGTTCCCTTTAGTTACAGATACAATGTGGTTGGGAAATTTGGACAATGAAGGATCATCTAACATCAGAAATAATGGATTCTCAAGTCGAATGATTTGACTTGGACATGTTCACATGCAGATCTTGATTGATCATTGGCAGAGCTAGGCACATCATTTGTTAGCTTTGGGATCATTAATAGGATCACCAGATTGGTGCAACTAATCAAAGATGTTCCAAGGACTCACCGGGTTCTGTTTGCAAAACTGGATTTTGTGGGGAAAATAAAGGAAAAATGACTTCCCTGCAAAATATTTGTGTTTGGATAAATTGAAAGTGTAGGTCCTATAGAAAATATTTTAGTCAAACTCTTTTTAGTGCAAAAAAGGAAAAAGACCCTTTTGTTTTCTTATAAAAGTGAAAGGAGTGTTGGAAAGGAAAATGAAAATGTAAGGAGAACAATATGTTCCCCATCCTACCCTTCACCACCAAAAACTTCTTTTTTCATGCACTTATACAATGATAGGGAAAATGGGTAGATGAAAAACTTTTCTCATTCATTTCTATTAACCAAACATCAAAATCAAAATTTTTTGTCATAGTCATACATATTTTTGATACAACCAAACAACTTTCAAAAAAAAAAAAAAAAAATTAAATCACTTTTCAACATTTACTTTCTTGCATTTTACTTTCCCAACAGCTTTATGGCATACTATTGGCATTAAAACAGAGCCCCATATTACTCGTTAATAAATATTTACTTTTATCTTTCCACTAAATCCCTATAGTTTATCTTTTCGACGTGGGTCTATCTTGATCGTTTTAATTTTTTTGGAAGGTAGAGGATTATGTAATAAGGGCCTGGATATCGTTTGCATCAATTTCCTGCAGCAAGCAATTCCTACAACGTAGACTGTGATTGGTCCTATTTTGTTTTTTCCAAAATAAAATAGGAATATTATAAGAGAGGAAAAGTTTGAGAGGCATTTCAAAAACTTTTGGAAAATTACTTTCTAATGAGACCACAATTTTCAATGAACTAAACACACAGATTTCGTTAAAAAGTTAGTTTTCATTTCCTTTCCTGCAGATTCTAACTAATCAAACACAACCACACTTACTTTTCTATAAATGTATTACTTAGTTAATATTATTTTTTGGCAAAGAGAAGCTGTGTTTGGTTAGTTGGATTCCTTTCCTTTTCATCATTTTCCTTTCATTTTAATTTTAAGAGGAAAAATTTTTCATTCAAGTTTGAGAGGATGGAAAATTACTTTCCAGTGAACCCATAATTTTCAATGAACCCAACACACAGATTTCGTTAAAAAGTCTAGCAGATTCTAACTAACTAACGAAACACAACTATACTTATCTTATTTTTCTATAAATGTATTACTTGGTTAATATTATTATTTTTTATTAAAATATTTTAAATGAGTTGAAAAGCCCAGCCTATTCAACTCCTTAAAACCTAAGTATTAAGAAGAGGGGAGCTGACACCTTATAACTAGCATAGACGGGACAAAGCCAGGCAATGTGGGACACATTCCAACACACCCCCTGTACCACAATAGCCGGACAGCACTTGACAACAAACCCAACCAAGCTCTAATACCAAGTTGAAAAGCCCAGCCCATTCAACTCCTTAAAACCCAAATATTAAGAAAAGGGAAACCGACACCTTATAACCAGCACAGACGAGGCAAAATCAAGCGATGTAGGACACATTCCAACAAAGTGTAAATGCATATAAATAAGCTTCTCGCAGAATTTAATTCAAAAAATTTCCCGAGGTTTCTCACATTTCGCCAACTTTTTATATTCCATTGCCTCTAAGATTACAGTAAAAATGAAAAATAAAATATTCAAATGGAACCATTAATTCAGAAAAAAGTAAATCAAAATAACAGTTCTAGTGCCGCAAACATTTTAGATCAAAACGGAACAATTGAAGAAAATAGAACACAAATAAAATTCCTTACCAAATTTCCACTCATTCGATTCCTGGAAGAACTCAATTTGAATACTATCCCCTGACAATTCACTCTATCTAGGTGGAGGATAAAAAATAAAGGAATTAATAGACAAACAGATAATGAGAACAAAATAAAATCTTGGAATACAACACCCCAGATGACCGAATTCAGTGTCTTCCATGAGAGACTAGAGGGTGAGATCTTTGGGGTCTTCAATAATCTTTGCTAGAGTTTGCAAGAATGAAGCCAAATCAGCACCGTATATTACACGATGATCTGCTGTAACATTTACCTGCAAAAATTCATGTTGCAGTTGAGATTTTGCAATACAGTTCCTTCTAAAACTAGTAATCCCATCTCCATGCCAGGACAATATTGTAGGGATTATATGATCATCCATACCTGCATCTGGCTCTTCATGCCAATGCGACCATCCTTAGTGGCAACTACAGTGGGCTGGGATGCTCCTACAGCCATTATAGCTCCCTGCATAAAAAAGATTGGTATAATGTAGCAACATTTCCAGTCACATATCTACTTACTTGCAGGTATCTTTCACAGCAATTAAAGCTCCGAATTTGACACTTACAGTTCCAGGAGGCAGAATTGCATCAAAGCGATCCACGCCAAACATTCCAAGGTTCGAGAGAGTGAATGTACCTGCAAAACAAATAATAAGGCATCAAAGTGTAACACGATATGTTTTTATTTTAATGAATAACATCAGATGATGTACACTAAAATTAGCAAAATCGAAAGTACGAGTAGATATACAACTACCCGAGCTGGGTGGAAATAAAAGCAACGAAAAAAGATAACTGGACTAATCCCAAGCTAGAGTGGATAGCAAGCCATGTGAATAAACTTTCCCAACCTCACCCCCCACCCAATAGCACGCCCTCAGAAGAAGTAGATGTAGCTATTGCAATCCAATCACGAAAGAATGGCAGGCACGATGTAGATAATGTTGTTGATATTTAAGAAATCAATATCACGTTAAATGGCAGGCAAGATATAAAGAATAGTCACAGCATATCAAATTAGAGACACTCCTATTGCAGTTATAAGATACCTCACGATCAAAACGGTGCTGAATTTAAGAAGCTACAACTCAACCGACTGTTAAGCGGCCTAATCACTACAACAGTGAAATCTACAAATACTCAACTTGTTCTTCTTTTCTTTTATCCCGTTATCATGTAGGATATTCTTACTATTCTCAACATGGAGGGGTGTGTTTGTGAGAGAGAGGAAACTTATGATATATTTGTTGAACATGAAACTAGATCAAGCATTAAGCTGGCTGCCTGTCGCAAGAAATTAATAAAATGATTAGGTGTCTGATCTCTTAATGTAAAATGCACGAGTCTAAGTTGCAGGACTTTACACGTTCTAGCCATGCCTAGAAATGATTGATTTGAAACATTCAATGATTCGTGACCTAGCATAAATCTTGATTAGCTAGCATATAGGTGAACCAAAAACCTTGATTTTTCAGAAATATTAGCATTCTTGGAAATTATCTGGCTTGGCCGATCAGGAGCCAGTTACATGCTAAACTCAGATACATATCCCAAAGGTACTGTTTAAGTTTTTTGTTGGTGTTAACACACTCCTTGAATGCCTTCTTAAATCTTAACACCCCAGAGGTTGCAAGTAATGTCAGGAAGTATTTGCTTGGGAATTATGAGGGACAGGAATTCCCAAGCTACTGTAAACATGACGAGTAATGTCTTAAGACCCATACCAGAAAGACTGGCTGAGGAATGGACCCGCAGGTACCAAGCCATATGGTAAGACATGAAACAAGATAAATGCTAAAATCCTGACAAAGCTAGTGACCAGAACAATCTAATCATCAAACTATTCAAACCAAGTAATTAGCATCAACTCATCCAAATTCATGCAATTATGATAGGTTAGTTTTCTTTTAATGTTTTAGCAAGTACAGCTAGAGAAACCAAAAACATGATGGTTAAAAACCAAACATAGAACTCTGAGAATATAGCGGCTTCTTGGGGTAAAAGCTGAAAGGTTTGGAAATAATTTTTATTGATCTGTGATCACAACACCAATGAAATAAAAAGAGGCAAGATCAACTTGGGGAAAGGAGAGGAAATAAAGTAGGTTATGTTGATGTAAGGTGCACTGACTAAAGAAGTGGAGGCAAGATAAAGAGCACATAAACATTGTCTAGTAGTGGCAGTGATGGTGGTGGCTGTAAGTATTGTATGAATTACATTCAGGTGGTCCTCGACTCCTCATATAGGCACGAATTTGATCACGATTTTTTTTTTTAATGATAAATCAAGTATTTGCTATGAATACATACAAATTAGAAGTATCTAATTGATTGTTCCCTCTTTTAGATGCCCTAAATCAGACGTAGATCAGGCAGATTGTAGTTATGGACTCACAGTATGATAACATCTCAACTAAATCCAAAAGAATCATGATTAAGATCATCTTATCATACTTGATGTTTTTTACAACTAGAAATATAAGATCATTTAATCATGTTAATTTCAATTTGAATTGAAATAAAAATATATCACTTGTAGAGCTCCAATAGTTCCTGTTGCACCTTTCCTTATGTGAGATTCAATGCCACAGTAACACAAAGCAAACAATTTCTTTTGAAGTATGAACACAATATGAGTAAACGTCGTCTCATTTGTTCTTTTCCTCTTCAAAAACTTCCCATATTTTCCCTTATGTTTACCAAATTTTTTTAATTCTTCAGCTTTGCTTAATTATTTTATTTACAATGGCTGCTGGGATAATTGAAGTACTGATCAGATTGACTCCACCCAGGACTGTAGTTAGTTAGATTTCCAGTTCAGGTTTTACTTTATAAAGTAGGTACTATGAGGACACGATATCCACAATTAACATTAGCATCAACAAAATGCCTTATCCCAACTAGTTGGAGTCAGCAACACGAATCCTGTTCCGCTATCCAATCTATAAAAAACCAAATTTTCAGTCAGATTATGTATATTCAAATTATTTTTAGCAGACTCCATCCATACTTTCAGGTCCCTTAATCCTTTTAGATCCTTCCATATGCATCCTCTCTTACCTTCTCGCAGGAGATGCCCAAACCATCTTAACCTGCTTTCTCCTTTCAGATCTTTCAATATGCATCCTCTCTTACCTTCTCGCAGGAGATGCCCAACCCATTTTAATCTGCTTTCTTTATCATATTTTTGATTGAGACTACTTTTAGACAGTCCCACATATGTTCATTCCTTACCTTTCTGAATGACGTTTTGGTTGGGATTCTAGAGTCCAATTCTGACCATAATCAGATTATACAATCTCGAATAGATCATTTAGGTCAGATTAGAGGGTGATTAAAGAATCTGAACTAAAATCAACCCCATAATCAAAATCCGTCTAGAAGCTGCTTCTGGAATTCTGATTGAGATTCTCAATTTGGATTATGGCATGTGGAAAAGAAAAGGAATAAATACTTTTTCTAAACGGGCTTGGGTTGGCATGGCAAGGACTATTATACCCTCTGCTCAACTCAAACCTGCCCAAATAATGGTCAGGATGAGTTGGTTCAGCAAAACAGAAAACCATTAACCTAACCTAATCCACCCCAATTTGAATAGATCTCAGATGGTTTTTTGGTTGAGATTCTATAATTCAGATTTTGATTCTCATTCTGGATTGCTAGAATCTGGTTATAGTTATTGATCACGATAATCCAAAATCTCGTTTAGGTACACAAGATTCTAGAATTTAAGCCTTGATACAGAAGGAAATAAGTTGTGTTGGATTGGGGGTCCGGGTTTGTCATAAATCGGCTGGGTTGGATGTGACATGTCAAAGAGGATAAGAAAAGCCACCCTAGCCCAAAATAGTTGTGTTGCAGATTTTCCTTATAGAAGCTGCCAACTCAACCTGAGCAAACTTTTATTCAAGTTGGGTTCAAGTTGACCAAAGGGTATAATGGACCTTGCCATGCAAACCCAACCCCCTTTTAGAAAGGGCTTTGCCTGCTTCTTTCCTCTCCAAATGCCATAATCTAAACCATGAGTCCCAACCAAAATCCCAGAATCAGCCCCCAGATGGATTCTGATTATGGGGTTTGATTCTAAAATCAAATTCTTAAATCAATGCCAATATCTGATCCAAATGATCCATCAATAATTATATAATCTGATTCTGGCCAGAATTAGAATCTAAAATCCCAACCAAACACCCTCACTTTTGATGTGTCACATCCGATAAAACTTTTTAAGACCCACCTTAACCCATTGCCAGTGGGCATCTCCTTTATTCTTATTGCTTCTCCTCCAAAATTTTGGCATTTTACTAGTTCTCAAAATTCTATGAAATAATTTGGTCAGCCAAATTCACCAATCTCTCCCATGTGTTTCCATACTTCACTTGGAGCATCCGGTCTTGGGCCTTTCCTACTTTCAACTTAACTAAATCTCCCTTCACGTTAGTAACACTAATCCTACAAAAATAGTAGCATTTTCGTCCCCCAGTGCTCACATCTTCACCTAATCTAAAGCTCTCTATAGTATGCACATTCTACATTTAACAAAATTTGAAAATATCTTCTCTACCCTTCTTAAATCTCCACGTTCTTAACTAAAGACTCACAAATCATCACTCTTAATCCAATATGTAAACTCTTTTATAATTCAATTTGGAATCAAGAAACCACAAAAATACATAAGAAAATATATTGTTTACATTCATGTACCTATTTTTCCATCCCTAGTACCACCCGCATGGAAAGCAAGATAATAAAGTGCTACATTTGGTATAAGTGAGCCGAGGTGCATTTGTTAAATTAAAATTTTCTTTTCCAGGCTAAAAGATTGAGTTCACTCCAGATTAGTCATATCTATAAGTCTTGCATGCCTTTATATACTTGTAATCATTCTAACATTTACCATACCAACATCGACCATATACAACAAATCATTAATTTACATCACGGAGCTAATATACCTTGATAGACTGAGGATTTGTTTTTTGATAGATTGGGGACGGGGATGAATCAAAACTTGGTTGTCGACCCCAACTAGTTAGCACAAGGCATTTTGTTATTGTTATTGTAGTATTGACATTCCTTGATAAATTCATGAAATTTGTTTTTAGGTCTATTATTCAGAAAAACTGCTTATTGTATACTTCAAAGCCTACTCAATGCTACTGATAAAATGGAATGCACATCTTCTTTCTTCGAGGCATGCAAAGTAATCATGTTCAAACACTAGAAAATGGAAAATGTGTGTTGATTATGGTATGATTTTCGGAGAGTAGAGGCCAAGGAACTTAGGATCCAATCATGCAAAACCATGGGAAAGGTTTAGAATTCAGAAGAAAAATTACATCTTGTTGGAAGATAGAATAGCTAATGTAATTACTTACTGTTTTTTTCCAGCCTAAAATTTTACATTTGCGCAGATAGCTACTAGTGAGGAAGATAAGGGAACTATCTTGGGAGCTGGTAAACTATTTACAAAACAGGAGAGTAGGGTTGAACAATGTCAAAAATGTAGAAATGAACATGTAGTCATGGGTAAGGATTTGGATATCTTTTCATGATTATAATCTCTAATTCTCAATGACTCAAAACAAGTATTGCCTTCATCCATATGGGGTGGGATTCCCAAATCAACCTTCTAAAGTAAATTGCTGTAGTCCATGTAATATATCAAAAGCCTCCTTTTCTTTTCTTTTTATTTTTTTTTATCCTTTATTAGGTACAGTGTTAGCCCGAATCGCAGAATCAATCTCTAAGATGATTTGGTGAGGCGATAAGATGGAGTTCCATCGTCCTTCAATATTTATTCCTTAAACTTCCAAGAATTGAGGAACTTGAAAAAGCTAGTTATCCTTAAAAAAACTAAAATGTGTATATTTCTCATTCTGAATGAAATACATAAATGATGTCTCATGAAATTTGCAAAAACTATCTGTCTTGAAAATTTGAAATGTTTGTACATCTCTTGGTTTTCAATTCTTACTAGTCTCCACCTCCAATTCCATTTAAAATAAAAGTTGCATTCCATGTACTTGGTCTTAATTTGACTTATTTGAAGACATTCAGTTCCAGCGCTCTCATAATTCTACTTTTGCATTTACTCCCCCTCTATACAACATTGTTAATAATTGATTTACATTAAAGCACCTCCTCTTAAAAATGATTAATCAATTTATCCATAATGAATGCAATTAGATCAAGACTCATAACCAACCCTGTTGCATTTTGCAATTTTAAACTGGATGGTCTAATGAGAAGGTGCACGATTGATGAGAGTACCTGTGTTATATTCATGAGGTTGCAATTGCTTTGCGCGAGCCTTATCAACCAACTCTTTCCATTTCCTCGACAAGGTGTATATATCGACCTACAATAACCATCAAAATAAATT
>JAUPMG010000014.1:24209511-24225766 GCA_031762675.1 Pachysandra terminalis
AAAAAACCCTGGTTTCCCCACATTTCCCCAAAGTTTCCCCAAATTTCCCTCATGTTGCCGAAATGTCGCCGACATTTCGGCGACATTTCGTCAGTGTCACCTGGCAACACGCCAGGCGACACCGACATTGCGAACCTTGATTTCACCTACATCGGATCTCCATAATGGCAGTGCCACTCCTAGCATCTAGACTGATCTCTCGTTTTCTGCAATCCTTCAACCTGATGGATGCTTTCACTGCATGTAATCTTCTCAACTCTTTTTCATGTCATTCCAGCCCTGGGAATGCAAGTTTATAGTAATATACACTTCTGCAGTTACCTGTGTGGTCCATTAAATGAGATGACATGAAATTTTGAGAAATACTTCAGTGCTATGTAATAAAAAAAATAAATTGGGATAAATGGATGCTGAAATCTACAATTAAAGGTTGCTTACGCGAATTTTCTCTTACATTCTAATAGTTGTTTGCTCTTAGAATGAAATCAGCAAACGGCATTGGATGCATATCCTATGGTTAGTCTGTCCGTTCACAATTTCAGTTTCTGGAGCAGTAGTGCTTGATGCCTTGGTAACATTCCCTGTCTTATGTTCTTGTTGTCCCACTTTTTCTTTTAAAGGATCCTGTAGAACAACTTCTGTTTGGATTGTTTTATCTTTTTCTGTTGATTCTTTCCCTTCTTCAATCTGTAAAAGAGAAATGGTTAAAACTAATAGAGAAAATATATGGGAGTATGGATTGTATACTGGCTATATATTTTCTCTATTAAAAACATCAGAAATTTTATTGCATCAAGATTAGTAGAAGCAGAAGTTCAGAAGATCCTAATCAATAATCATCCAATGGCACTTTTTAAGGCACATTTCTATGTCTGTGCTTGGTAGGTTTCTCGGTATGTTTTAGACCTAAAAACATTTCTCAATCATGAAACTCAAATGGTGAATAGTAGCATGAAATGTTTTAGAGAGAGAATCTTCTTGAATGGTGCCTTTTAGAATCAAAGACAGAAAAGTGGTGGGAATTTTTGACATAATAGAGGAGAATCATAGCTTTACAGAAAATCCAGACAGATTTAAAACATGTCCAGCTTCTTAAATTCTTTTTACTAAATCAGAAGATATATCACGATATAAACTATAAAGAAACTAAACAAAATGTCATGTGTTTCAATCTAATTCACCACACACACATATAACATATTAAAAGAACCATTTCACCGTATTCAAAGACCTATTATATTACATCTTGAACTTATAGAAACAATGAAAGAACAAAACACATAACAGATCTATACTCCCTAATCAGAGGAAGCAAGAGGCTAATAATTATAAATCCAATCAGGAAATTGACAAAAAAATGGTAAAATTCATCAAATAAATAAATCATTTCAATGATATAAATCTGTACTTAATTGATTCCATTAAAAAAAAAAAAAAAAATCTTCAAACGAAGGAAAAAAAAAAGGAGAAAAAAATATTAAAATTTAACAAATATTATTAGCTCCTCAAGGGTCATTTCCCATCAATGGTATTCCTTTTTCCATATCAGTGGTTTAAGATTTCTCTGAAATTTGAAAAGAAAAAAAGAAATTTGTTTTAGGTAGCAATAATTCTAAAGAACATTTCATCAAATTCATATAAAAATTAAAAGTCCAAAAAATCATTAAATTCATAGCTATAAGTCGAGAAGATCTGCAACCAGATCTAGCAAACTCGATCAATTTCTAAACCTAGACAACACATCATAATAATTCTCCTTATCTATCATCCAAACATGAAATAAAAATTTTTTACTGGCTATTTGGATTTGATTATAAATTTAAAGAAAATAAAAATAATACTTGCTTCTATTATTTCTGAGAATCTAAAAACTAAATTTGAGAGAAAACTACTATCATAAATTATACTTGATAGCATTTTGATCTCATTAGCAATGAGAGCTGGTTTGTTTTTCACTAAGAATATAATATAGCTATCTCATGTAGATCTCGTCCATATTCTATCTCAATCCATCTACCTCACTACTAATACCTAAACATCAAAAAAGAAAAAAGTGTTATTTTTAATGGTGAGTGGTCTAGAAGGATGTGAGAATCAATCAAATTCCACAAATTGAAAAAAAAAATACCTTAGCTTCTAGTTAATGAAATTTGGCAGAACAAGTGCAAGAGAGGAGAATCATTTACAACAATTGATTTTGCAATAACGTATTAAATTGAAGCAAATCTTCCCTAACAGAAAGAATCAACAAATAATATAAGATGCAGCAATTGAGAACAAAAATTATATATAGCAATTGAAAATAAAAAAAATTAAACTTGACACAGTTTCATATATGCTTTGTCCTGTCTTCAGCAATCAGAGTCTACGTGTTTGAAAACCACACAGAGTATCAACAATTTAACCTGAAATAAGATGAACTCGTTGTGCCATAAAAAATAAATAAATAAAATAAAACTGCTTTGAAAACAACCAAACAAATCGAAATGAAGAAGATGAAGAAGAAGAAGAAAACCTGATTAAGTTTGTTGAAATGAATGAGACCAAAATCAAATCGAAGTAGATCAGATCCAAACCGAAGCTATCAACTGAAATCGTTTCTGATTCCAGCAGTTGGAGAAGATAAAATGAATGAGAAACTCCTACGAGCTACAAAAATCATTTTTGATTCCAGTGGTCGGAGAAGATGAAACCAATGAGAAACTCTAACGAGCTCTTGAAATCGTCTCTGATTCAGTTGGTCGGAGAAGATGAAACCAATGAGCGACAGCTCGACTGGACCTTCACTACCGGTGGGTGAAAACTCCAATGAGCTCCTTTGGCAGTTGCTAGTTAGAGAATTTCAAATGAAGAAAAAAAAATGGCAGCTAGGGTTTTGGTAGATAAGGTTTGTAGAAATGTAGAGAAGGGAGGGGAAGGGCTGTTTTTGAGATTTCAATCTCCAAAACCCTAATTTTTTAGGATTGATTCGACCAGGTACTGTTCATTTCTCATCTTCAACATTTCTAGATATATTTAAGAGACTTGATTTGATTTCTCCGATCGGTCATGGAATCGCTAGAGTTTTGCGCTGGAATTAACCTCGGCCGAACAAGCGTCGAAGATTGTCCCGATTGAGAGGGTTTCAGCGATTGTGGATGAGATCTCTGGTTACTTTATTCAAAGTTGTTGATCTCACTGAGGTTTTGAGGAAGAAATTGGATGTGAATGAGATGCCGATCATGACTGTGATGATGCCAGGGATGGGATTTAGTGGTAAAGTTGCTAGGGGAGGAGGAGCTGCGAAAGGAGAAGAGAAGAAGGCATACAAGAAAGCTTTTGATTTGAAGTTGGAGGGGGATGCCACAGCGAAGATTAAGGTTATTAAGGAAGTCAGGACTTTTACTGCTTTGGGTCTCAAGGAAGCGAATGATTTGGTGGAGAAAGCTCCCACTCTGTTGAAGAAAGGGGTAACGAAGGACGAAGCAGAGAAGATCATTGAGAAGATGAAGGAGGTTGGTGCGAATGTTACATTGGAGTAACGTAGCATCGCCTTGTTGTAAAGTTTGTGGTTTTGGTATGTCGAAGCTGACAAGTTTAACTCGTAATTTTTGGATGATTCTTTGAATTAAAAAATAAATAAAATAAATAAATAAAAAAGAAGATAAAGAGTCATATCTCGTACAAAGAGAGATAAGAGAATATGAATCTGTTACAAAGTGTGCTTAAACCCATTTAAACAATTTATTAAACTCATTAAAAAAATTTATTAAGATTTAATAAAGTGTGTAGGTCCCACATAAATTAAATTAATATCTAAAATAACCCTTTTTAAAAAGAAGAGTTTAGTTGTATTACTAAGTAAATTATATAAACAATAAGGGGTATATTTGTCAAGAAGTGGTATTTAAAAATTCAAGGATTTGTTTTTGCTAAAAGTTTGAAGTAAAAGACAATAAAACGATAGTTTGATGTTATATTACTCAAATAATTACTACTTAATTTTAAAATTGTTGTAGTTATAGAAGATAATATAGTAAAACAACATATAATAAAATATTTTAACTCAAAACCTTAAAAAATGGGTTCAACTTTTATAAGTAGTATGATAGATGAAATCAAGGTTTTAAGGATTGGACCGATCCGGTCCTTACTGGGATTGGCTAGGACAGGTTTGATCCCACGCCACAATACAATAGTTGTATTGTGAAGTTTTGGGTTGGATCGGACCAACTGATACTGGTACCGGTACAACTGATCTAGTGATCAATCCAACTAATCCAATGTTTTTTTGTTTTTTTTTTTGTTTTCTCTAAACTAGTTTGATACCACCGGTTCAATCGATCCAATTTTTAATTTTTTTTTTTAAATTGGACCATCAATTTTTGTGCTGGATCTAGATCGGCCGAATCGGCTAGGACTGGTCCAATCCCCGATCCCGAGACTTTAAACCTTGGATGAAAGTAGCCCCAATTGATTGGGGACAATTCCAATTCTAATTCCTACTACTAAATTCTTTCAACTTAATTCCGGCTTCCAATTACCCGCGAAACAAACAAGTCATTTTACTCACACGAGAACTAAGATCACACGGGAAAGTAAAACACCGAAGCCCTAACACTAGGCCTATCAACAGATAGAATCATGACCTGGAGATTCAGAACGGATCTGAAATATAATCGGATCAAACTCGGATGTCTAGTGATCCGATCCGATTATAATGACAACAAACATTAGGAGGACGATTTGAACTTTGCAACTTCAGCCAGAAATTCAAGCACATTACCACCCCACCGACCCCACCAACTTCACGATGTTGTATTTAGAATATATATTTATATATATAAATATATCAATAACTTAAAAGCCCTGAAAAAACAAGTTTTTGGTGAAAAGCCCTATCCTATTCTCTATTCGATTATACCTCTCGTTCTCTTCTCTCTTATACTGTTGCTGACGGCCACGGCGACCCAGTCAGCGGCAATCGTACTCCGACGAGCATCTAATTCGGTAGGACTCTTTTTCTTTTTTCTCTTTATTAATTTCTTTTCTTCCTCTTCTATTTCTTCTTGTCCAGAAATCCAGCACTGTTAAGGTCCACATGCCTTAAGAACCACTCCAATACTACTCGTCGTCACCCCTTTTCCGAGTCCACTAACCATGCCTCCGGTAACCAAGACGTACTTCATCTTCTCCGATTTCGATTGCTTTTTTCGACCCCAAAATGTCAAGACACAACACAGCAAACAAATCCCTGTTTGAAATGCTTGTTCTTGAAAATCTATTTTAGTTTCTGTATCTATTGGAACTGAAAATCCCTGTTTGACATGCTTGTTCTTGAAAATCTATTTTAGTTTCTGTATCTATTGGAACTGAAAATCCCTGTTTGAAATGCTTGTTCTTGAAAATTCTCCTTTAATATTTATCTATTTTGATAATATATTTTGTATTTACAGGTTATCGGATCGGATTCGGATATTCCGATTTCACTATCGGATCGAATTCGGATTATCTATTGACAGGCCTACCTATCCCTAGACTCCGGGAAGGTTCAGAAGCTCAGGAAGGAGTGCCCTAATCAGGAGTGCGGAGCTGGGACTTTCATGGCGAACCATTTTGATCGCCACTATTCTGGTAAGTGTGGATTGACTTACATTTATCAGAAGTCAGGAGGTGATTAGATTCTGTTGCTTTAGGAGTTATGGACATATTCTGAATTTTGTTAAAGATCTATGCTTCTTAAGTTCGGATTTGGTTTTGATTGAATGGTAGTTTTGATCAAAAGGGATGTTTATTTCTAAATATGACAGCGTTGGTTACTTAATCTGGGTTGATTTCTGGTAATTTTGATCTGAATCTAGGTGAATATTGAAGTTTCTAGAAACTTTAGAATGCTCTTCTATAATGATTTTGTGTATTTTTTCTACATGAATTGGCCCTTAGGTTTTAGCTCGACAGAATTTGATGAGTTGCAATGCAAAGATGGTATAAACAGTGATCGAGCTGGTATCCACTCTCTGGATTTTGATTCATTCCTGATCAATTATGTAAATTTTTTTGGTTTACATTTTCTTCTGTGATGGAATTTCTGCACTTATTTTTGCTGCCTAATTACTGGTTTATGCAAAAGTTTTGGTTGTATTCATAGTGTTAAGTATCGGCCGACTTGGAGTCGGCCGATCCAGAAATTGTTAAAGTTTTCTGACTCGGTCCGAAACCGAGTCAGATCGTCCGGTCCAGACGATTTGACTTGGTATTGGAAGAGTCATATCAGATGATCCAATATGGATCATCCGATACCCCTATTTTTTATGATTTAAAAAAAAAAAATTGCGCCATGTTTGAATCGGCCTATCTCGAGTTGGATCAGCGATCTAATTCGGTATCTGACCAGGACGATCCTTGATCCGATACCGAGTTTAAACATTATGATTGATTGGCGTCAAGTTGATTTTACTTTTTATTATTGTGATAGTTTTGCATTTATAACGATACTGTCAACATGAAAATGAGAGCATATCATCTGGAGCAAAAATAATGGAACATCAGCTGGAGCGTGTGCATATGCACCCCACGCATCCAGCTGTTCTTCTCTTGATCGCTGAAAGAAAAAATCAGTTGGATGTGTGGCGTGCACACGCACACGCTCCAGCTGATGTTCCGCTATTTTTGCTCTAGACAAAATGCTCTCCACGAAAAGTCCTTCACTCATGGAGCTATAGATTTTTTTTAGTATATAAATTTGCTGAGGTGCAAATGGTCTTTTTATACATTACATATTTCCTGGAGTGTACAATAACTCAAGTTGGTTATGTACTGGCTAATCATTCAAAAGGAAACATAGATTTCATAGTGGAAGGAAAAGGTTTAGAAAAATTGGAAATGAATGGTGTACAGTGGTCCTTTCAAGTGTACAGGTTTTGAATGGGGAAGTGGATTGTGCAGAATTAAATGAACATCAATTTAGATGTCTAAAATTATGTGTATCATCATCTGATGCTTGTCAAGGATTGAAAGTTAATTCAATTTGAGGTTCACCTATTCATTCTGCCTTGTTAGTGCTGTGGCAGATATGCCAACTTTTTGTTATGCCTGTATTGCATTCTGTCTGTTTTGGGTATGTATAACTTAAGTTGTCTCTGAGGTTGTGCAGTCGAGCTTATATAGGTAGCATCTGGATCTAAAATACCAATGTTTAAGATAGCAGTATGGTGGCTTTTTGGTACTTACCCATGCTGATAGAGGAGGGGTAGAGGTACTAGTATACAGATAATAGTAGGCATAATTGTAAAAAAAATTAGTTCTATTAAATAAGAAATCATTAATCTAATAGAACTATTTCTTTTTAAAACCATGGCTAGCCCTCATGTCCACGTTTTGGAAACTCTTTAGACCACAACCCCATTTCCGACAGAATAAAAACCATAGGATCTCCCCTCTGTAAGGACTCTCATAAGCAACTCAAACAAGAGTCATTGCTAGCAAGCTTTTCTCAATTGGAAAACAATCATCCACAAGAAAATACAATAACATAACAGAAAAGTAGGCAATTACCATGTAGTCTTTCGAGGAATCAGTAACTGCTTCTCTTGATTCTTCTAGTATGCTATCATCCTCAGAAAGATTCTCCTAACAATACAAAAATCCAAAATCATCTCAAGCCATCCAAAAAAAAAATAATGGAAATAAACAAAGAGACCAATGCTGCAATACCTCGTCTTTTGAAGAATCATTAACTGCCACATTTGATTCTTCCACTCTATCATCATCCTTGGAAACATTATCCTAATAATACAGAATCTAAAAATACCTCAAACCCATAAACAAAAAATCCACAAAATAATGAGAAATACACTAATAGACAATCTAACTAATTACCGGTACTTAATGAGAGTTTTGTGAAGATAATTAAGAGAACAATTACTGGGTATTTCAATTATAATAGACTTGTAAGCAGTAACTCAGGAATGAATTTCATATTACTGTTGTTGTTCGTGAGGTTCATACCTTATCATTGAGGGGAGGTGTGGTTTCTTGTTCTTGAGGTTCTTCTTCTTTGTTTACCCGATCTGCTACTTTCAACTGGGATTTATTGGCCGTTTTCTTTTGTTTGTGCTACTTCACTGTTTGTGCGTCCATGGTTAAAAGTTCCGTTTCCGAGTTCCAGCCCAAACTTTTCGGTTTCTAGGCCAGCAGCGATGTGCTGAGAGAGAGAGAGAGAGAGAGAGAGAGAGAGAGAGAGAGAGAGAGAGAGAGAGAGAGAGAGAGCGGAGCAGAACTGTATTGGGGTTTTTTACTTCTTCCTCTTCATCTTCTTCTGCTGCTGCTGTTTGATTTTCTGATTCCACCCCTAGGGCTTCTTTTCAGGTCTTTTGTTGAGTTTAGCAAAGGGCCGTAAGACGTTACCTTGGGGTCATGCTTCTTTAAAAAAAGTGTTCTGGATCATATAGGAAAGAGCTTTATATATATATATATATATATATATATTTCCTACTTGTAAACACGCACGTGTGTTGCACGTGGAAGATTTTTTAATATAAAAACTTAAATATAACTTTATTAAACATGAGATATATGTTTTATATTTCTTTTAAATCTTAACCTTCTTTTGTTGATGACCATCAATCAAATCATCACTTTGTATTAAGTTAATTTTTGAGTCCTTCATATCTTTAATAACAAATAGTTAGATTTATCAATTCTAAATCTCTAGTGTCTTCTTTCGATTGATCTAAATAATTCATTTTTTTTTGTGAGATATTTAATTGAAGTGAATGGATTATCCTTTGTGTAGCCATAAATTATGCAAGGAGAAAGAGTCCTAAATGAGAAGGGCTTTTTCGGTAGCAAGCTAAAAACTATAGCAAGTAAATAAGACATATTAATCAATTTAAAAAAAGGGCGTGTTAACAAATATAATATGTATTAGTACTAAATTTTTATATATATATATATTTTATATAACAGATTCCTTCTACTTTATCCAGTCATGCAAACAACCACATCAAGTTTGGACAAAAAATCACTTTTATAACTAATATTTTATTTAAGAGATTAATATTACCCCTAAATTATATCTTTTAAATATATTTTCTTTATTTTTTGAATATTGATTAATATGTCTTATTTACTTGCTATATTTTTTAGTTTGCTATAAAAAAAGTCCTTCTGATTTAGTTTTCTTTCTCTTTGCATAATTTATGGCTACACAGGGATGATTTGATTGATGGTCATCAACAAAAGAAGATTAAGATTTAAAAGAAATATAAAACATATATCTCATGTTTAATAAAGTTATATTGAAGTTTTTATATTAAAAAATCTTCCACATGCAATGCACGTGCGTGTTTACTAGTAGGAAATAGACATATATATATATATAAAAAAGCTTTTTCTTATATGATCCAAAAACTCTTTTTTTAAAGAAGCATGGCTATGGCCCATGGTTACGTCTTACGACCTTTTACTGGACTCAACAAAAGACCTGAAAAGAAGGCCTAGGGGTGGAATCAGAAAATCAAACAGCAGCAACAGAAGAAAACGAAGAGGTCGAAGTGAAAAACCCCAATACAGTTTTGCTCCGCCCCTTCTCTCTCTCTCTCTCTCTCTCTCTCTGCACTTCGTTACTAGCCTAGAGACTGAAAAGTTTGGGCCGGAACTCCTGAAAGGAAACGGAACTTTTTACCATGGACGCACAAACAGTGAAGAAGAAGCAGCAAGAACAAAAGAAAGCTGCTAATATATCCCAGTTGAAAGTAGCAGATCGTGTAAACAGAGAAGAAGAACCTCAAGAACAGGAAACCGCACCTCCCCTCAAGGATAAGGTACGAACCTCACAAACAACAATAGTAATAAGAAATCTATTCCTGAGTTACTGCTTACAAGTCTATTATAATTGAAATACCCAGTAATTGTTCTCTTAATCGTCTTCACGAAACTCTCATTAAGTGTCGGCAATCAGTTAGATTGGTCTATTAGTGTATTTCTCATTATTTTGTGGATTTTTTGTTTATGCGTTTGAGGTATCTTTGGATTATGTATTATCAGGATAATGTTTCTGATAATGATGATAGAGTGAAAGAATTAAGTGAGGCGGTTAGCGATTCTTCAAAAGACGAGGTATTGCAGCATTGGTCTATTTGTTTATTTCCATTATTATAATTATTTTTTTTTGTTGGATGGCTTGAGATGATTTTGGATTTCTGTATTGTTAGGAGAGTCTTTTTGAGGATGATAATGTCATGAACCAAACCTGGAAATCTTAATGGAGTCCCCAAGTCTAAGTTGTAACTCTCACCCCATATCTAAATGGGAGTGGATAAACAATATACTGCCAAAATCATTGGTTTAAGAAGGATATTACATAATATAAAGTATAGAAAAATAGTATTATTAAAATAATATCTATCGCATAACATCCTTCAAACAGAAAACAACGGAAATAAAATAATACTAGTCTCATGCTTTAAATCAATCCCTATTAACTACTGAAAATTAAAGTAACTACTGAATTACAGCAATTAAACCCTACTATAAGTTCTACTAAAATCATCAAATAAAACCTTAATAATGGCTAATATCTTTTTTTTTATCGGTAAATAATGACTAATAGTTTCATAGCTTCCTTGTCCTCCATCTTGGTCCTCATGGTCCTTATGTCCGTCATCTATAGGTCCTGAAATATGTTGTGCTTGAAAGCGTAAGCTACACTAGCTTTATAAGTAAACAAGGTTAACAAGATTTAAGATTGAATTAGGGACAGTGCCACTCTTCAATGGTAAACCATATGAGTAATGAACAAGTAAATCAAGAGATATATGGCATGTGCAAGGAAAACATTTAATATGTGATGTGTGATCAATATGCAAATAATATGTGAATAATGATGCAATAAGATGTGATATACAATATGATGTCATTTGCTGGTTCAGTTCTTAATGCATACTATGCACCTAGCAAGTAAGATCACCACATGTGATTGAAGACAAATAGTCTGATATGCAATATGTATGCTGTTGGTTGTATAATATTCGTTTCGTGTATGATTCCACATATGATCTCAATCATACTATCCAAGGATGCCTCACAATGTGAACTTTCATCCCCCAATACATGGCTTAAATAGTAGATTATTTTATGTGTACGTCATAGTTTCTACGGGCTTCGACCTAGAGGGCATAATCCCCTCACTTATTTCCGATCATAGGGACTTAGCCCAGGGCCTCACAATGTGAACCTTCCCTTGTGAATCAAACATTAGCCGATGTACTAACAGGATTACACTCTTGTGATTCGGATATTGGGCCTCATAAATATGAACCTTCCCTCACCTATCATCTCTTATGATTCGGATATTGGGTCTCACAATGTAAACCTTGCCTCACCTATCATACCACAAGTCTTTTGGGGGACCCCCATACAAGGCCTATCCCTCACCTTGGGTGAAACAAATAAATTGGTCTATTGGGATGTACGGTCCTTAACACATAAAAATATCAGTCTCCTCACCTATCAAGATTTCCAGATCATGATACTCTCATTATAGCCTTAAGGATCTAGAAGTATGGATTTACATGCAAAGGGTGTAGCTTTTAGACCAAATTCATGGTCATGAAGCATAATGTTGTGCAAGTGAGATTGTGCTCATTAACTAAGCAAGCAAAACATGTGTACAATGTGTAATATGGCTAACTAACATGCTGGACAATAAATGAACAAGTAATATGAAGCATTTCAAAATTTCACATGGTTACCAAACATATTCAATGGTCCATAAAGAAGTAAGTATAAGAAATAAGCATATTTGAGCAAACGTAATATCATAATTGGTCTAATGAGGTCAAAATAGAGTAGTTCATGAAATTTCAAGTCAAACGGACAAAGTTTGTAATCCTCGGCGAGCTGAGGGGTCACTGAGTAGGTCTCGGCGGCTTTTCGGCGCACCGAGGTCGCTGAATCCAAGCTGGACCTTTCTGGATTTCTGGGTTCCATGTTAGACTGTCAGGCTCGGTGAACAAGCCAGGGACTTGATTTTTCCTTTGTGACGCTCGGCGTGCCTTTGGCGCTTCGAGTAGGGTCTCGGTGAACAAACCAGGGGCTCAAAGTTCACAATATGGGGCTCGGCGTGTTCTCGATGAGCCAAGGGTGCGCCGAGGGGTTTCTGGGTGGTTCGGTTCGTCGAGGAGGCCGCGAAATATCGCGATCTGGGCAGTTTTGCCTGATTTTGACTCCTCTACAACTTCAATCATAAAACTTGTTAAGTAGCCCTTCTTAACTTTGAATTCCACACAAAACCCAATAAACAAACATTAATAAACATAGTTTAATTCGTACTTACCACATCCTACCATCAAACATGGAAAACTAGATAAAAAGCCATTAAATACTTCATACATAATGAAAGTAACCTTGTACTCCTAATTCAATCAAAAGTAAAGTTAGACCTGAATACTTTCCTTGGGTTTGAAGGTTGGTGTAGAGAATTACACCTCTTCCTCTTCCTCTTCTTCTTCTTCTTCTTCTTCTTCTTCTCCTTCTCCAAGTGATGAATCAACCTCCCATAACCTTGTGTTTATATAGGCACTTAGGAACTCTAGGATTAGAAACTATAGGAACTCCAATCTCTACCCTTAGATTGGTTACTTTTAATCCCAGCTCTTAGATTAGTTTTCCACTCAATATGTGTTTCTTTCTATTATTGATTTCTTTCTATTTCTTGTTTAGAATCGTAGCTTTAGTTTAAATAGTTGTTATTTAAGTTTGTAGGAATACCTACTAATTGTTAGTTTTAAATCTCAGCCATCAATTGGAGATTGAAGGCTCGTACAAGATCATAGCTTTATTATACTTTCTATTTGCTTATCTTTGACTTAGTCTCCTCTTGTTAGCTAATTACTATTTACTGCTTTATTTGCATTCCTTCTAATAGTGAGTGTTTCTAATTCTTCATATTAAATCTCAACCATTAATCTTATATTGAAAGTTACTGCAAGATCTTAGCCATTGATTTTATATTTAGAGATCCCTACAAGATTTTAGCCACATGCCATAACTTTAGAATTTATGATTGTGTGTTATGCACCTAGTTTCCTATAGTACAACCCACCAATCACAATCGGTCAAAAGTCAATCATGACGGCTAATACTAAAATTTTAAATTAATCCTAACTTTTACATTATTTACATATTAACCCTATTATTTTGTTTGGGTTATCACAAATAGCATATTTGAAGAGTCAAGAGAAGCAGTTACTGATTCCTCGGAATACGAGGTACATGGTAATTGCCTGCTTTTCTGTTATGTTATTGTATTTTCTTGTGAATGATTGTTTTCCAATTGAGAAAAGCTTGAGCTGGCAATGACTCTTGTTTGAGTTGCTTATGAGACATCCTTATAGAGGGGGAGATCCTGTGGTTTTTATTCTGTCGGAAATGGGGCTGTGGTCTGAAGGGTTGCCAAAATGTGGAAATGAGGGCTAGCCATGGTTTTAAATTTCCTCAAAATTTATAAGTTTCACTTGAAATATCCTTTTCCAAAGGGCATCAAAATTTCCATTATTATTATTATTATTTTATTTTTTTTGTATAATATTTTTACAGTAGATATTGCAAAGAAGTGAAATTTTCCATGAAACTTTCTTATTTTGATGGTGGGAATTTTCCCTCAAAATCAAAATTCAAACTCTTTGGGCTAGCAATTTTGAAGTAGTACTGCCTAATCCTAACTAGTTGAGTTTGACATGAGCCCATATCGTAAGATAGATTATGTGCTTTCAAATCTTCTTTTGAATCAACTCCATCCAATTGCTACCAATGTACAGAAACATATGAAAGAAAATGTCAATATTTCGTTTTGTGTTTTTATATATTTAGGCATTTTAAGGAGGATAGTAACTATCTTAGGATTTTGTTCGGATAGGCAATGATGGTGGCTCAGCTAAGGATCATGGCCAGGTAGATCAAGATGAAAGCGATGAGGCACCTTATCAAGTTGAAGAGAGTGATTCATCTGAAGATGAGGTCTGTATAAAGCTGAATATCCCTATTTCTAATTAAAATTCTTAATTATAGAGGAATCATTTTAATTAGCTGTTTTTTCTTTGTTGCTAAAGGTTACTCCCCGAAATACGATTGGGGATGTTCCATTGCAATGGTACAAGGATGAGGAACACATTGGGTATGACATTACTGGAAAGAAGATAAAAAAGCAGGCTAGACAAGATAAGTTGGATTCATTTCTGGCTAATGTCGATGACTCCAAGAATTGGTGAGCTATCGACTATCATAAATGATTTCTTGTATGAAGACTGTTTCATCTATCTTCCTTGTATGATAAAGAAAGTAGCATGGTTGATGTTATTTTGAAGTATGGAGATCTGTGTTAGCTGGCTTTGATATAGTTTGGTGGACTACATACTCTTACATTGTCTTTTCTGTGCCTTTGAAATTTTATGGTGCATCTCTAGCAATGACAGCGATGCATAAATGGTAGTTTGTTGATTACACTGTTTCTTCTTCTTTTTTTGGGTGAATAATTTACTTCCAACAAACCGAAGTTTCAATTGTTGTGTTGTGAGTGCATCTTCAATTTTTCTTCCTCATTCGCCATGTTAATCTATTAGAGTTGTGACTTGTGTGTCATTTACTTGGTCCACTTCTTTGGTTCAGATTTTCACGGACATGATTCTTAGGCTTCCGCTTTTCTCCATCCTTCCTCTTACCTATCATGTATTAATTGGCATTCTAGGTGTTCTTACTTTTCGAATTTGCATTGTCTAAGTGTAGGTGCTTTTCCCTGATGCCATTCTGATGCTTCCTTTGTTTAGCTGTGACTATCTGCCAGCTTTGAGACCTTTCCAGCTGAATGACTAGATTATGACATGTTTCTTTGTTTGTACTTCTTTTTTCTTAGCTTTTCAATATAAGGGAAAGAAAGTACTCCTGTTACCATCATCCTAATTCCTTATCTATAATTAACATATAAATGTATGTTCTTCTGTATGTCTCTGTGCTATTTAGGCGCAAAGTTTATGATGACTATAATGATGAGGAGGTGGAGTTGACAAAGCATGAAATCAGACTTATTCGTAGATTGCTGAAAGGAAAGACCCCACATGCTGAAGTTGATCCATATGCGGTCTGTAGTTGCCCATGTGATTCATATTAATGATATGACATCTGGTTATCAACCTTCTATAACTTCCTCACCGGTATGTTGTCCATATTTTTCTTGCAGCCTTCTGTGGATTGGTTTGTGTGGGATGATGCTAAGCATCCAATGTCTAATGCACCAGAGCCAAAGAGGCGATTTATTCCATCGAAATGGGAAAGTAAAAAGGTAAATTCTTCTGAAGGTTTAATTTTCCTGCTTTTGGACGATGTTAGAAAATGGCCGGTAACTTTGGTGCTTTTATTCTTCGTAGAGATTGATTGATTGATTTCATCCTTTTATTTGTTCCATTTTATCATATCGTAATTCACGTGTCATTTGCCTTTTTTTCTGATTAGTATACTGACCATGTGCCAAGGGATGCTGAAAAATTTAAATCCTAGTCTTGGGATCTCATCTGTACTCTTTTTTTTTTTTACTGGGAGTAGTTAAGCTGTTTGATTTCCTCTATACAATGTTGATTAATGCACCCACTAGCATGAGGGAAATGATGCTAATAAGCTCACCCAGGAAATTGCATGGTTATATTTCTGTATTTTTATTTAGAATGTTCAAAATTTATACAGAAATCAGCTTCATAGTTGGTCTCTCTATAGATTTGAGTGATCTCACATGCGGAAAACTGTGATCTGATAGAATTTATCAAAGGAATGGCTTTGCTTATTTTTCAGTGAATGACATTTGGTTTAGATTAGTATTGGGCTGCACAATAGGAGTCTGGCCACAATGATATCACAATGCTATGTGTCACGAGCCAGTGATAATCTATTCCGTTGCTTTTGAGTTCACAAATAATAACCGTCGTTGGGGGTTGGCAAAAACAAATTCCATTTTGTTCTCGGATTATGCCACCTGAACACTCCAATATGCCTTTAAGGGAGCCGTCACAGTTGATAATCCAACAACCAACTGGAAAAGGGCACTACTTACAGTGTATCTGTGATGTGAGGAGGGGCACCACTGACATAGTCGTCTCATTTTCTACTTTTGCTTCTTATGAATACAGGTTGTGGAGTATGTTAGGGCAATACGGAAGGGGTTAATAACTTTTGACAAGCCAAAAGAAGAATCACGCTTTTATCTTTTGTGGGGAGATGATTCAAGCTT
>JAUPMG010000014.1:24236589-24247038 GCA_031762675.1 Pachysandra terminalis
ATGAGTACCATGGTTAGCTAAGCTATGTAGATAATAACAAATATGCAATGGGGATATGAGCATGATCACTAGTACTATGATATATTTGTGTATATATATTTATATATATTTACACAGATGTATGTGTATTTATGCTTATATATATATATTTGTGTGTATGTGCATTTTTCCCCACTTATGGTTATGTTCTTATTATATGATATATAATTTTAGGTGTCCTTCCATCGTTTGTAACCGCTTTTTGCTTCATGCTCCGATGATTGCACAGCATATGTTTTCCATGGAACGGTTTATTCAGATCTTAACCAGAATCCTCTTATTGTTCCATGGGAAATTCTTCGAGGGCATACAACCACGAATGGAAGAGATCGGTGCATGAATTTACCTCCATAATTTGTTTATTTAATTCAAGTTCGTTCTCTCAATTATGAGAGACGTCGAGCCAAAATGCAATGAACAACTACTCAAATGCAGCTTATTCTGTATATTGATCATTTTCAAATGGAATCTGGCTGTTTTGCAGGAGTAATGGACTGTAAGTTCCATCCACGACAACTGTGGCTGTTCACTGCTGGTGCCGGCTCGGTCATCAAGCTTTACTGTCACTAACAAGCAAGAAAGGAAGTTGATTTCATGAGAAATGTTCCTGGTGAAGAAGACACCTCAAAGTGAATTCAAGATTATAATGAAGAACATTGTTGGCATGCAACCCAAGGAAATGGGATTAAAGTGGAAATGGGTTATGGATCTAATTTGACTTAACTAGTTTACAGATGGTGTAGAAGATATATATATATATAGAGTTCCTTATACCCCTACAAAGAGACATGGAACCTTTTCAAGTTATCTATTAAACCAAAAGGCGCGTCTATAAGATACATCCCACTAAAACATACTCAATTCCAATATGTTGTCGAAGGTGGATAGCCAAAGACTAGAAAGAAAAGGGAAAACAAATGCAAAAACTAAGACTATTACAACTATCATCACATCATACCATTTATCTAACAAAACCGAATTTTGGATCAGAATATTTCCCAAGTTAAAATCCAAATTCTGTTTGAATTTACAGATTGTAACCCTATTACTCAAATGCTCCTTTTTTGTTTCCTCTCCCTTCCCATGGAGTCTATATGGTCTCGAGTAGAAAGGATGCCAATAACTTGTTATGAAAAAGAATTCTTTCAATCTATATCTCAACAAAAACAATTCAATACTGGCATATTATCAATGACAAAAATGAAGGACTAATAACCAATTGAAGGAGATCAAACAATGAAAATACCATTTCACAAATCCATCAAGCCCCAAAGGATTTTAACTTGGGAACACCAATACCAAGATACCTCCATTGTGCCAACACCAAAGTAACATTTTCAGGCATCACTCACTCCACTCCTAATCTCTGAATAAAATATGTTCAAATTCTCTTAACAAAGTTGCAATGAAGAAAAAAAGGTGATCAACAGTCTCCTCGTCTTCTACACATGAAGCAAATATGTAGACAAATAGAAATATTACCTCTTCTCTTTTACACAAATCACAAGTATTGATTCTATATAAAATGACAATCCAAACAAAAAGTCCAACTTCAAGAGGGACCCGAGGTTTCCAAAGTATTGAAGGAACAAAAGCAAACAGACTGGTTTCGCTCCTCACAAAGGACTGAAAAAGGATTTAGTAGAAAAAGCACCCTTGGACTCAAGGGACCAAACTCTCACATATGAAACATCAGGGCTGATAAAAACACTTCTCAACCCTTCAACGAGACAACCAAACTCCCCAATTTCTTGCAAATTGAGATCCTGTCTGAAAGCAAGATTCCAGGAGAGAGATGACTCAGACCATAAAAGAACATCCGACACCAAAACATTCCTAAACCTTGCCACCAAGTACAATTTGTGATACTGATGCAACAAACTAGACTCCCCACCCCAAGGGCTACGGCTGAAAATCCTTACAGAATGGCAGATCTCCCATCCATAATCAGACACCCCATATTTTCTTACTATTATCTGGTACCACAAAATATTATTATCCATGCTAAAACGCCAGTCATTTACCGAGTACAGCCGAATTATGAAACATAGTATTCCCCAGATCAAGGCCGCCTACCTCCTTATTCTTGCACACCATCGCCCAATTCACCAGATGATCCTTCCTATGACCTCCACCCTCCCAAAGTCATCTTACTAACTTCTCTAGCATCATGACTAGCGAGCAAGCAACTCGGGCAGAACAACAATTGTTCTCAATCCTGGGTGTTCATCCCACTGTATGAAGGCCTATTGGATCATTTGACCTGTGCTGTCCAGAGTAGTAACAGTGACAAAAGAGGAATTTAAGTTCTTGAGTTAAATACATACAAAACCTATCTTATGCACTTCCATTGTATTCCACAGATTCTATTGACAAAATGTATAAAAATACAAATCAAAATATATTACTGATGGTGATTAATCAACTGGAAAGGGAATGAGCATTAGAGTTAATAAACTTTGACTGTACAAAATTTCTCTGACTGAAGCATTAAAATTACGAAAAAAATTAGAAGGTGTTGTTTATTTCATCATTGCAGCCAAATAAATTTGTAATGTATAGGAGAACCCAATACGCCAAAAGCATAGTGATATAAAATATTTATAGTACAGCATAGGTATTGAGAACTAGAAAATCACAAGACTACGCTCCTTTCGAGTGGGAACATTACAGAAGTAGAACAGCTGCAATGGCTGGGATCTTCTCTCGCAGCTTCTGTGTTACTGCAACCCGAACAGTCATGACTCCTGCAGCGGGACCTGTGATTCGGATTTTTACAATTGGCTCGTCAATTGCAACAAGTTCAAGACCTCCACCCCCAGTTCCAACAAGGTATGGCCTTATTTCTCCAAGGACCTGAAACACGCAAGGTATATTAGTAGAAAAAACTTAAAAATCGGTATATTAATAGGCAAACAACCTCAAGATCAACACAAGCAGTAAACTAAAAACTACACAATGTGATGCCAAAAGGATATGTAACCTACTGAAGTTTGTCATGCAATGAATCATCAGATATAGTTAACTGATTACCTGTAATATGGTAAAATTGCCAATCACTGAGATCAAGTGTTGGAGGGATATCTCACTACTTGTTGCAACAAAGACATAATTCATCGCAGCAAAACTATTATAGCAAGGTAATTCATTCATGCTGTAACTAGAAAACAGAAGGATGTATTTTGAAAGAAAAATTAACAAGTCAAGAACTTTCTTGAGTTTCTGGTTTGTATGAATGCATACTAGAAGACTTCTTTTGTTTCATATAAGCATTGTTTCTTAGGAATTTTAGTGTTGTTCAGTGAAAACGAAAATCAACTACAACAAGTTAGCATTTGGCTTTAATCAAAATAAATGATTACGGGTCTGATTAGGTTAATCAAGTTTTGCATAAAAGGGTATTTGTTTAACCCCCACCCAGATTTTAAGGGAATCATAATCAGTATTTACAATTTTGAATGGAATGACCTGGAACATGTTCACGGTTCTTGCATAAACAATTTCAAAAACATAGAAGCAAAAATGTCAATAGTACTGCTTAAGTGGTGGCACACTTGGAACCACTTCATTTCACAGTTACAAGAGTAAACTTGAACTTTTTTTAAGGACCATAGCATTCATGTAATGACAGCCAACTCTTGTCTGATTGTTCAAGGCACACCCAAATTTCACAGGTTGAGCACCATAATCACTTGGATCTAGGATTTTGAAAATCTTGATTGCAATATGTTCAGGGGATCCAAAATGAAAGCCAAATGTGGCCTACGTATAATTATTGAGGGACAGAACTCTGTTGTTAAAATCTTACATTTCATTGTATGAATTTTACGATCCGAATCAATTTGACCTTTGATCGATTGAAAAAATAAGTTTATGCTTGGATTTAATTATACGATCTGTACAAGTCAAACAATTCGACCCTGCAACACTAAAACCAGAAAAAATATCAAAGAGTAATGTCAAGTTTCTTTTTTTTTTCTCATTTCCAAGTTCCTGCTCAGACTCCAGAGAATTATACACACACATAACGAACATTGTTTACTTATTTAACAACATAATACCTTTTCCTAAAAGAAATCCCAAAACCTAAACCCCAAACCTATTTCTACTAGAATTACTATGAATCTTACGACTTACGATTCAATTCTAAGTGACCCCTAACGAATTTCGATTTGATTCATGGTTTGATAACCATGGGACAGAATAGAGAACATAATACAAGATCACCACAAATCCTTACTTGTAATTCCATATAAAATTATCTCACTTTTCCATCTCCAAATTTCTATATTTGAACAAGGACAGAGAAATAACCTCTGAAAAACTTCTATACCAAAATGTGACCCAAGAGAGACATCATGAGTAGCGAGTGGTAGATCATAATGTGACCCAGATGTTTTTTGGGGATTTTTTTGTAGAGCTGTTATAGGTTATCATGTACACTCTATGTAAATTGCATAGGAGATATCTTTACTCTTGTAAACTGTAAAGCCTATATAGTTTCACTTTATTATTAATATATACAAACTCTTTACCAATCAAAAAAGTTAATAAATAAATAAAAAAAAAAATTTGCAAGGATCTTCCGGGAGAGACTTTTGGAGTGATAATTCACCAACATTTTGCATGAGCTACATGTAAGTATGAGGAGCTGAACATCCATTAGGAGTTGCCTGACTAGGACACTAGCATTGCATCCAGTTGATAAAAATGTAAGAATAAAGGTTGACACAGAGAAAGACAGATCATGTCAAGAGTATCAAGAAACAGCGAATCCATGTGCACTTGTATAGTTTACAGAGAAAGGACTGGAAAGAGCATCCCCTCCTATAAAGAGTTCATTACAGAACTCCTTGTACAAAGATTCGATGTTGTCCATTTGTAAGAAATGTCCATCATTTTACAAGATCTTAGGTGATCAATCATGTTGGTTAACATCCATAAGGATCCTTACCATTTGCCCCATCTAATATGTTACTATCCCCTCTCTATAAAGAGTTCATTACAGAACTCCTTGTACAAAGATTCGACATTGTCCATCTATACAGGCTTATTGTAAGAAATGTCCATCATTTTACAAGCTCTTAGGTGATTAATCATGTTGGCTAACATCCATAAGGATCCTTACCATTTGCCCCATCTAATATGTTACCTTCCACCACCAAAGCCTGACTGATTCTCCTAAGAAATTTCAAGATTTTGTACAAGGATTCATTCCATTTACATCCAATCAATAGGACTTGAATAAACATTTAGAAGTTCCCCATCATTTCTAGACAACCTTCTGATAATTTTTCACCATTTTTTCGATGGTAGCTGAAATAAAACCATAACATCGTTGGTGCAATAAGGAATGTCAACCAATCGAGCTACAGGTTTGATTCTAATAGCTAACAAAAGAGAAAGCATCAGTTCCTGAAAGGTGGGTTTCAAGCACAAGAAATGGGATAGAATTTTGCTTAAAAAGACCAACGGGTCTGGTAATATTTGGATCCCACCTAAGAGACAGTACACTTGAGGTGTAGGAAAATCCTTGGTTTTAGCCATGAGGACCTCAAATATTAGCTTCTCATTTCTCAACGTTGCTAATGTATGAGCTAAGTGTCTTAGTCGCCATGATGTCACCTCGGCACCTCTCATCCAAGATATCACTACAGTTGAATCCTCTTCTTCCACTAACTTCCGGAAATCACAAGATATAGCCTCCCTGAGACCTGTCGACAAAGCCATAACCTCTGCTCCATTGGACCAAACTAGAGATGGAGTAAATGCAAAACTAGACACAGAGATCGCCATCACGAGGGACCAAAATACTCGGGAATCGATTTCGCCGGTTTAGCTGAATATGGCAGGAGATGAGTAGAAAGTGAATGAAGATAATGGAATCGAATAAGTTATACCTGGTTGACGGGATGAAGGATTTGTTGGCGGTTGGTTACAAAGTGAATGAAATAGTAAGTACGCTGAACTCACTGTTCAATCCATGTGAAGAAGTACAGGAGTCCCAGCTATCAGGAAATGTTCAGTGTTCGTCTGAGAAGAAACAGGAGGCCATGAAGGTTGGCGGAAATGGTTCTGGGGTTAACCAACAGTGCAAGATGGTCTTCATGAATGGGCTGTACAACCGTGAAGCAATATCAGTTGACTGGAAAACATTTCTCTTCGAAGGTCTGTCACATGGAGCGAAACCTATGATGAAGATAGTAGAAAATCACGGTCAGTTGCAATCATGCCTGTGGTTCAAAGGGGAGGAAATTCAATGGCTGCTGCGCATAGTGGATGAAGCACACCGAAGAGGAGCCAAAGTAGAGGTGGTCGGTTCTTGGAGAGAGGAAGACACGGTGCTAGTAGTTGAAAGCCGAAGGAATAGTAGAGGACCCTTCCTCAAAGTGTCTCATATTGCTCAAATCGGGACGGGTAGCTTGCTGTATTTCCCTTTTGACAGCAGCAAGAACGAATGGGGATATATATGGCAGTCTTCGCAGAAGGTATGTAGGTTGCAAGAGAATCTTCACAACGAGGGAGACGTTCGTGGGGTGGTGGGGTCTTTGGTGGGGCAAGGTGGTGTGGTGGGAAATGGTTTCCAATGAAGGTCTTGTGTTGGAATATTAGAGGATTAGGTAGATATGAGAAAAAGAGAGCCGTTAGGGAACTGTGTAGGAGGTGTAAAGCTGATATTGTGGTCATCCTTGAAACCAAGAAAAGTAATGTTCAGGCGTCATTGGTGAGATGTGTTTGGGAGTCTAGGAATAAGAGGTGGAATTATATCCCTTCCTTGGGTGCCTAGCACTGCATGGACTGGGTATTCACCTTAGGACAGGTGAGAGTTGGGAGATTCTCAATGTCTATCAAGTTTAGGTCCCGTTCAGATAACTTTGAGTGGTGTCTCACAACGGTTTATGGACCTAATAATGCGCGTAGAAGGAATGAGTTCTAGGAAGAGTTAAGGAGCATTAGATCGAATAGTGATATTCCATGGAGTGTTGTGGGGGATTTCAATGTCACGCGTTTCCTTCATGAAAAGAGTGGCGGGTCGGGGAGGGTGACTAGAAGCATGAGGAAATTCTCTAGGTTTATTCCAGAATTAGAGCTTGTAGACTACCCATTGTCTGGTGGTAGCTTCACGTGGTCTAACCTTAGGAACACCCCCGCCCCCTCCTCCCTTGTGTTGTAGAATGTAGACTATGCTCACTATACTTTTGTCTCTCAGAATGTACACCCCAAGGTAACCTTTGATCATTGGCCGATTGTCATATCTACACAACTACCCAATTTTGGGGCAGCCCTGTTTAGATTTGAGAACAAGTGGCTTAGCCATCCTTTGTGGAGTGGGTATTTGAGTAATTGGTGGAATGAAGGGGCCCTTCATAGTTCCAACTGGGAGGGGCATAAGTTTATGAAAGGGATTAAGGATCTTAAAGGTAAAATCAAGATTTGGAACAAAGAAGTGTTTGGGAACATCGAATGGAAGAAGAAGGGAGTGCTTGGCTTCATCGAGGAGTTGGATCGCAAGGAGCATGATAGACAGCTGAGTGAGTGAGAAGAAGAAAGCCATAGGAAATGTAAGGTGGAATACGAGACTACTTTGAAGCATGAGGAAATCTCTTGGAGACATAAACCTCGTGCAACATGGCTCCAAGAGGGTGATTGGAACACTAGGTTCTTTCATAAAGTGGCGAATGGGAGGAAGACTAGGTTCTTTCTTGTCGAGTCTCAAGAAGGTATTATCGAGGCATATGTGCAATTTTACTGCGATCTTTATAGGTCAAGGCGGAGGTACAATTTCAAGCTGAAGGAGAGAGAGGTGGGCAGGTTAGGGAGGGAGGTTAGTGAATGGATTGAGAGAGAGTTTAATGAGGAGGAAATTAAGAAGAATGTGTGGGAGCTAGCTGGGGACAAAGCTCCAGGTCTTAATGGATTCACAATGGCCTTTTACCAAGTGAATTGGGAGGTTCTTAAGGGGGATTTGATTAAGGTGTTCCAGGAATTCCACTCATCTGGGATGGTTCACAAAGTAACAAATGCCACTTTCTAGTGTTATTACCCAAGAAGTCCGGGGCCGAAGAGGTTAGAGATTTTAGGGCTATCAGCCTAACGACTAGCCTGTATAAGATCATAGCCAAGGTGCTACCTTCCAGGATCAAGGAGGCCGTCCCTCTCTAGTATCCTCCAACTAGAGTGCTTTTGTAGGCAAACAGATTTTAGGTGGTGCTCTCGTTGTGAATAAATTTGTGGAAGAAAGAGTGCGGTCTGGAAATCCGTTTAGTGTGTAAATTAGATCTGGAGAAGGCATACGATAAAGTGGAATGGGGTTTTGTGGATTCTAATTTAGATTGGAAGGGCTTTGGAGGAAGTTGGAGGAGATGGATTGAGGATTGTTTGAGGAATGTGTTTTTCTCTTTTATAGTTAACGGATCGGTGCATGGGTACTCCTCTAGGGGCCTCAGGCAGGGAGTCCCGCTTTTATCCTTTCTTTTTACTCTCGTTGGTTAGCTAGATGTTGACGGAGATGGAGGGGAGGGTTTTTTTTTAGGGGTTTTAGAGTAGGTGGGGATGGAGCACTTGTGTCGCATCTTCACTTTGCGGACGACACAATCATCCTCCTTGAGGAGGATGAGACACGGGTTTTGTGAGTAAAGAAGACCATTCGGTGTTTTGAGCTTGTTCGGGGCTCAAAGTGAACCTTGAGAAGAGCACAATCTTAAGATTCAATATGAAGGTAGGTCCATTGAGTCGGTTGGTGGTTAGTTTCGGATGTACAGTGGGTTCTTGGCCTTTGACCTATTTGGGGCTCCTTTTGGGAGGTAACCCTCATTCTATTGCATTTTAGGACTCGGTTATAGCCAGGATTGAGAGGAGGCTAGCGGCGTGGAAGAAGAAATATGTGTCATTAGGGAGTAGGATTACGTTGCTTAGATCTTCCATGTCCAACTTGCTCGTTTACTTCATGCCTTTATTTGAAGTGCCTAAGAAGGTAGCTCACATTTTAGAGAAGTTGCAGAGAATTTTTTGTGGGAAGCTTGGGTTTTTAAGAAAGATCATTTGGTTAAGTGGGTAGAGGTGTGTATGGCAAAGGAGCAAGGAGGTATTGACGTGGGGAACATACTGGGAAGAAACACATAATTACTGGCCAAATGGATTTGGAGGTTTGACGGTGAGAAAGAGCATTTTTGGTGTAAGAATCCATGAGAATGGTCGTGACATTACCTATAATGCTAGGATATTTATGGCCAGCCCATGGCCGTTCTTGCCCCATCCTTTTACCTTTTGTGTCGTTTCTCCTTAGGTTCTGATTCTTTGGTACATTTTTGGCTTGATCTATGGTGGGGAAACACCCTTTTGTCATCTCGGTTTCCTAGGCTTTTTCAACTGGTTGTCTCTCAGGTTTCTTTGGTTGCTGACATTCTGTCTTGGTCCCCAGTCTCCAGCCTAATCGGGAATTTACCTTTTAGAAGGCCTTTGAGACCCGCATATGTCGTGGAGTTTGCTACTCTTACTGAGTTTCATCATGATGTGTCCATCCTCCTTGGGGCTCTGGATAGGCCTATCTAGGCGCTGGATACTAAGGGGGTATTTTTCTATCGTTCTTTTTTTCATCAGGTCAGATCGTACCAAAAGTTCTCCCCACTGCACCTTACTCTTGTCACTCTTTATAGAGACCCATGTTTTCTCCTAGAATCAAAGCATTCATGTGGACTTCCTTACTCTCTCGAATAAATACCGCTGACATGCTTCAGCGAAAGAGGAGGTAAATTGCTATCTCGCCTTATTGGTGTTCACTATGCAAATGTGGTGGGGAGTCGGTGAATCATTTCTTTGTGCATTGTAGTTTTGTATCCAAGATTTGGCAGTTTTTCATGAGGCTAGTGGGTGTATTTTGGTTGATGCTTAGTGGGGTCTGTGATTTACTACAGCAGTGGGGGATGCCAGGTTTAGGGTAGAGGGGGCAGATATTGTATAGGCTGCATTTCCATGCAGTTTAGTGGCACATAGGGAAGGAGCGTAACAGGCAGATTTTTGAGAGAGTTGATTCCAATGTGAGTACTGTGTCCGATTCGATCATCATATCAGCTGCGTTTTGGGTCGATGGCCATAGCCAGTTCAGGGATTCATCTGTATCAGGCATTATTAGAGGGTGGTCAGCTGTGATACTTTCATCTTATACTTCTCAGAGGCCAATAGTAGCATGGAGTCCACCTCCCCAAGGGTACGTGAAACTCAACTTTGACATGCGTTCTCTAGGAACCCTAGGCCCTCTGGGGTAGGGGTGTTTTCAGGGATTCAAGGGGACATATTTTACTGGCATTTTGCAGTCCCATAGGTGGGGGGGGGGATGTGATTAGGGCAGAGTTATTGGCAGTTTTGGTTGGACTATAGGAGTTGCTCTCTCAGGATTTTTCATGTGTTTGT